>VYZP01049893.1:104634-191024 GCA_013400635.1 Hypocryptadius cinnamomeus | reverse complement strand
TTTTCAGGAAGTCTTCCAAGCGTTACTCCAGCAGACAAATTGTGTTTGCCTCTCCACAAACAGAAGCAGTGCGAGCGCGTGGCCCAGAATGTATCACATCCACTTACCCAGGGTTTCACAGCACAGCCAGAGAGCACTGACAGCAGAGTTACCAAGCAGAAAACTTCCCTGGGAATAGTGATCTGCCATGATTATGGAGTCATGGGAGCTGTTTGAATGGATTAAAGTGGGGTGACCTGTGTTTTCTATCAAAATTTGTCCTGTGAAACATTGGACTGCAGCTTGCAGGCAAGGATGGAGGATGAACGTGGATCCAGTCTTTCCCAAACCTTTGGGATTCTGAAGCCTCTCAGGGGCCCACTAGTGAGAACACAGCAAAGAGCACACTGAATGTGTCCTCGTAGGAAGGGGCAACACCCACCCATCCACAAGAACCTGGAAGCAAATATTTATTAACTTCACACAAATTAAGCTTTTGTGATGAGGAAAGCTTGCTGCCATTTCAGTTCAAATTACTAACGTGGGTGGTGGTTTCAAAAAAGGGATCTGAGTCCCCAAATCGTGGCTGTGGTCTCAGGCATGGGATAATTGAGGAAGTAATACTTCCTCAGTATTGAGAATAATTGAGGATGTTGCCACATGCAGGATTATTTGTGTGCTGCCAATTCTACCTGCTCTGGGAGGATTTAATAAGACAAAGAATGTAAAACTCAAGCCTAATCTATTTTTTTTTTTAAACACCGAGGGAAAAATAGATCTAAAAGAGCATGAGGAAGTAATCTTATTGAACTTGCAGTTTCTGTTTGCCTCTTGTTGTGGCTGGATTGTTTATCCACAAAAGATTAATTTGTTACTCTTTATAATGATGGAAATCTTTTGGTCATGAGTCTATTTTACAAAGTGTAATAGAAATAAAACCGGTGTTATTCGGTGGCATGGACAGGGCTTCAGTATTTTCTTATTTCTCATAATCTAAGGATTCAGCTTCAGGAAAACACAGTTGAGCTGGGGAGAGTAAAACTTCTGCAATCTCCCCTAAAGCTCAGCCTTTACACTTCATTCAGTGCATCCAGTCATGTGCTGTGTGGGTTTGCAACTGATTGATACATTAACTTTCTTTTAGTGTTTTGTAAATACTGGAATAGAGTTTGTACCAGTGTCCTGCAGATGTATTTCAGGCATTGATTGAGCTTCTTCAGGTTTGTGCATGGTGTTTCTTGTGCTGTGTTTCTTTTGAGCATTATTTTGATTGAGTCACATGATGTTGTCTGTCCAGCTGCACTCTCCAGAGAACAAAATATGATATATTCCTCTCCTGATCCACAAGATTTTCAACTTCTTCTAAGACCTGCGTGTGAAACCTTCATTTCAGTGAAAAAAGGCAGCATTTCTGGTGTCTTGAATGAGGCTACTCTTCATGCCATCTTAAAAATAAAATCCAGATTCCAGGGGACTCAAGTGGTTTTAGAGAATCTGTTAGGTTAGTCCTTACTTCATCAGTCCTTCCTCTATAAGCAGAGCCTCTAAAATTGGTGATAAAAGGCAAGTATCAAAAAAGGTGAGATAATTACCTCGAGCAAGCAAGGAGGAGAGTTGCTCTGCATTATGCAGGACCCCTACTTGATAAAGACTTCACTTTTATGTGTTTGTTTCTGCAAGGGCATATTGAGTGAGAATTAGATGGAGCCAGTTTGGCTGGATTTATATTGGCAGGAGATAACAACAGTGGATGAGAAACATGTCTGTCTGGGCCAGAAACCTGGTGTTGCAGAGAACAGTCCAACAATATTCACTGATGTCCAGTTTTCTTGGCATAAGCTGGTGCAGTTCTTTCTTTTGAGGTACCTTCTGCTTCCCCTGGTAATTTAGCATGATTGCATAATGATAGCAATTTAGTGTTAACAGAGCCTTCAGTTCAAAGTCATTAGCTGCAATGAACTCGAGATGGAGTCAAGATTTATTTAATCTGCATTCTGCCAAAACTAGGAGGTAAAACCTAACATCAGTCAAATAAAGCATTGCCACTTGTCAGATTAAAAACCCCCTGGTTCTGGTTGATGGGTTAAACTAGGCTGCTGGTTTGGTCACTTCTGAAAGGACATGCTGTCTTGTACTTGAGGGATCAGAAAAGCTGTAGATGTCATCCCTCCGAGCCATAAAGCTTTCTTCTGTCTCTTTTACAACCTCTCATCAGCCCTTCAAAAGTTCCTCAGGCTTGTGTAGTTAGGAGTCTCTTTATCTGTCACTTTGTTTGAGTTTAAATACTTTGTGGAGCCGTCAGATTTTCCACAAAACATTTGGGATGTAAATGTGCTTTTGTAACCTGGGATAGAAGGGACTGGAGTCCCAGTTTCTGCCTTGCCTGATATGGCAGCTTTTAATGGGAGTTTTTCTTCCCTGGGACTACACAGCTTGTCATTTCCCTAAGAAATTCCCAGGCTTCAACCTGGGATGCTTCAAGTGAATGTTTGGTCATTGTTGAAGTAACTCTGGCCAGTCTAAAGCAAAAATGGGGTCCTGCAAGTGGGTAGTTATTCTTCCAGCACTCTGGTGCAGTGGTTTATTGGAGAATATGGAGGAAAGAAGGAGTGGTGAGTGTATTACAGCCCCCTAGGGAGACCCAGGTTGGAAGCACTCAGGACTTTTGATGGGAAACTCCCAGCACTTGGGCAGCCCTTAAGCACTGACCTCCAGGCTGACCAGTGCTTTCCAGAGTCCCACAGATCAAATCCATTTGCTGTTTTCGGTGCAAACTGCACAAAAGCTTCACCTAATCATTCAAAGGAATGGTTAGAAATGGGCTATCTAAACCACCAAATAGCAGCACCTGCCATTGCTTGTCCTGACCCCCCATCTCACCTTCTTCCCTCACCCCTCTACAGTTTTATGGCACAATAAAGCAGATGTGCAACATACAGGGTCTGGCTGCTGCTTTAAACATATTAAGATATTTTTAAAAAATATATAGTTATGTCTTTAATTGCCTATTACCTTTCCCAGGCCATTAATAATTAATTTCCAGGCTTGCAGACTGGGAGGACAAGAGCCAGCAATGTGTTTTCTGCCAAGCCTGGTGTTGCAGGAATAGTTTCTGTGTCTAACACACCATGTCTGTTTGCATTTTCCATCTAATTTTTCTTCCCTCCATGTTGAGCAGATGATGCTGGTGTTGAAACTGATGTTGCTTTTTATTTTTCTTTGGGTTGTAATGCGTTTGAACATCTCTCAGAGGAGAGCTGTGTGGGAAGGGTTATTTATACTTGGGAAGAAGTGTACCTTCCCATTTAATGCCTGGTCCTTGAGTTCAGCAGCTCTTTAACTGTAGTATTCAGTAAGTGGGACTGAATGTCCCATTTAGCAAGGTAATTTCTGAAGAATGTTGTTGAAAACAAAAAGGAAATTGGCAAGAATTGTGCAGTTGGTTGCTTTTGGCCAAAGCCTGTTGACATAGGAGACGTTGTTTTCGCTAAATAGAATAAGTTTAAAAAAGCAAAACAGAAGGCAAAGTCTTTAATAATCTACACAAAGTCTCACATGGGATCTCCATGGGCATTTTGCTCCTTTATGTGTGTAAGAAAAAGGCAGAAATCGTGTCTGTGTGGGTATTTTTTTTAACTGGTACTGCATGGCAGGAAAGCAGTTATCATTCTGCCTTGATCCTGGGGCTGTGTGATGCCTTGGCATTGAGCCAGAGCCAGTGCTGCCAAAATAACCTGGCTGGGACACCAAAGGCCAGGCCTGCAGCACATCAGGAAACAAGGACCAGCTCAGGGCTGGGATGATGGAGTGATGAGGACTGTGCTTGCAAACCTCTTGGCACATTTACAGCTCCTATGTCATCTGTGCTCTTACTGGTTTCTATTACTCTGCTTTCCTCTTGGCTCAGTGGCTGTGGAGGCTGAGGTGGACTTGGCAAGGTGGCCCTGGGAAATGATCTGTGACCAGACAGTGGGCAGGCTGCAAGTCTGGGGGCAGGAGAGCTCCTGGGAGAAGTTTTGTCTGGCAGTTCTTGCTTCTTCTGATGGTGTTTCTGCTGTAACTCTGCCCTGGCTCGGGTGTTAAACTGGCCTGGGTTTGGTGATCCTGGACAAGGCTTTGTTGCCACCTGAGCTCTGAGCTGCAGAAGGGGCAGCCCAGCACAGGAGCTGTGTGATGGAGGTTCTCCTGCCTTATCTAATGAGGTCTGTGGTGACAGCTGATTAAATCACAAGCCTGGGGAAATAAAAATGTAATGGCTGCCTGTAAACAACATCTTAGGTTAATTTAAAATTTTCTCCTAAGATAATCAGTGTTTATTAAAAAAAGACATAGGTAGCTGTCCCTAAGACCTTAGGAATGTGCCAGTGTGTGCTGTGCCATGTCCACAACACTTCTCTGTGGCTTTGTTGGAACAACAGAATACAATATATGCTGTTGAGGTACATTAAGAAATCTCCATGGTTATATTCTTTTCATCAGATGGGCTTAGAAACACGGAAAGTATGGCAATAACTGTGCTCTGGTTCTGATTAACAACCAGCAGTCTTGGAAAAGTGCTTGGTTGGCATCTGCGTGTGTGTCTGCAGGTCAGCCAGATCATCTGATACTGAATTGCAGACTCTAAAGGAAACCAACCAGTCCTCAAATACTGTGCTGTTTATTGATCTGGTACATTTGCTAGTTCTGGAATACAAAAGCAATGAAGAAATGAGGAACTTCAGGGCTTTATCTCCCAGGATGTGTTTGACACCAGCCGTGTGTCTCACTCGAGCTGTGGTGAACACAAGGCACAGCCAGTCACGTGCTGGTGCCACTCTTTCCCTGAGAGAGAGAGAAAAAGAAAAACCTCTGGTATGTTAAGAAAAATGCATGTTTACACTTTAGTGCCTTCCATTTTTGCCTTGAAGATCACTGGTAGAAGGATTTTTTCAGAGCTGTCCCTTTGTCAGATGAGAACTGTGTTTACAGAGCGTGCTGCATTGCTGAACCCCACGAGGGAGTCGAAGGAGTCTTGAGTATTGCTTTCTCTTTTTTCAGTTTGTCATAACCTTAATGTAATTTGAAACATGTCTCTGTATTTTGTCAGCTGTGTAAGAACATGTATTTGTCACAAAATCAAATATAAATACCCTCCCTTTCCAGTTTGATAGAAGGCACTGCCAGCAAACTTCCAGTTGGAGTTGTGTTCCTTCTCTATTCCTGTGAGTTAGTTAAAATAGAGGAGTTAGCAGAATAACTAAATTAGTTATGGTCAGTTTATCTGATACCAAAATGAGCTCTGCAATGCTGCAGCTGCTTTGCAGCAAAACCACCAGGAAATTTGGTTCTTGTGTGTTTTGCAGTGGGTTTCCTGACATCAATGTATTTATTTCTCATTTACTTAATGGAAACACTTAAATCTGAATGATATGTGTAATAACAGAGCTGTCTTGCTTCAGAGCTTAGCAAAACAGAGAAGGAATTCAGTCTGAAAAACTTGGTCCAAAACTTTTTTGCTCTTGAGAAGTTTGGTCCAAGGACTTTTCAAAACATGACTAGAATCAACATGAGTACTTGTCAACCTCTGTGCTGAGCAGCCATCTCCTGTGTCTTCCATGGTTATTCTGGCATTGTTGTCAAGTATGATTTCATACATTCTAACGGGGAAAACAACACACTCTGTTGGTTTTTATCATTTTAAGGTAATTTGATGTAGTAGGAGCTGCATGTTGATCAGCTGATGATAAAGAGGGGAGTTAATCAACAACCATTAGGTACTTAAACATTATAACAAGTGAAGAGACAACTTGTGGAGGAAATCAAGAGTTCTCTTTGTTGTCCTTTTTGATTTGTTTTAATTCTGGCATCCTGTAGTTGCTTATTTGAGAGCAAAACAAACATTGTAGGTGAGACTAGTTTGAATTAAAATCATACAACCCTGAAAATCTATTTTGTGCATATTGCAGAAAAATATTCCCCTTAACGCCACCCTCCATGAGCAATTAGTATTTACCAATGGGGAGCTCTGATTTTTCAGTTAATTTAATCCCAGGGAGAGGTTAGTTTTTTTTTTCCATTTCTGTTTGTGGGGACAGCAGGGAGTGGCACAGGAGATGCCACAGAGGGCAGTCAGTGTTTAAAGGGAGAGCTGGTGCTCTCTGCTACAGTCACCCCTGGCACCACAATGGGTTTAATGCTCAGCTGCTTGGTGCTGGGAAGTGTGAACCCACCCAACCTCCTTATTTACTGCAGGTCCAGGAGGGTTGTGTAACTCGTGGTTTTGGATGCACTCTGAAATTGTAATCTAACATTTCTGTGTAGGTAATGCATGGGTTTAAAAAACGCTCTTTGGTTTGTCATTTACTCAGTCTTGAGGGAAAATAATGGTATTTTTAGACATTCAGACACTTTGGGGCTAGACCCTGCTTTATTCAAAGCTTGTTGAAAAAAGCCAAGATGGTGCAATCAGCTAGCAGGGAGTAGGCAGGAGGAGAGAAGTAATTTTTGGGCTTTTGTATGTTTTTGTTAATAAGAAACCAGTGATTTAACATGACCTAGAATCACATAGCATAAAAACAGATCAAGCAATCTTTTATTGGCTTAGTTATGTTGCTTTTGTTGCTTTCTTTAGCTGTGCATTTGTACAAAGATTTTGAATTGAGAAATTGAGTTTGAGTGACACTTTTCAGTGGTGTCGTTCAAAAGGGAGAAAATGAGATATTTTGAAATGTCTTGAAGCACAGCAGGCTTCACTGCTGTGAGGGTGGTGACATTGCAACTGCTGGGGAAAGTTGGTCTCAGTGGCCTCTGGATTTCTCATGTGATTTACATCTCAGTGTAAGTGAAATTTATCTTTTACCCACCTATTTTCTGTTTCTTTCTCTGCTTTTGTTTCTGTTTTTTCTCTCTCTCTCATATTTACTATGAAATAAAACTCATACTGTTGTCACTGGCATATTTCCACCTTAATTTGGGCAGAGGCACTTCTAAGAACTTTAATAACCAGATCATGACACAAGCACAAAATAATAACCAGATCATAACACAAGCACAAATATGTTCCTTTAGGATTGATACTCTATCCCTATAACTCAAAGGAAGATTCAAGGATGAAAAGTATTTGTTCTTTTCTATACCCAAGACCCTAAAATGTCATGTGTAGCCACCCAGGTGTGTGGTGGCTGCACAGGAGGGTGGGGTGAGGTGCTGGAGCCTTGTGCTTTGCAGACTTTGGTGCATGTCCTGCCTCCAGGAGATGCACTGTGGTGGACAGAGTGCATTTCACTGAGCCCTCCATGGGCGCTGCTTGTGCTTTCTTGACGTAGATTTGTCTAAAGGCAAGTTTGGAGAGCTTTTTGAAGAGCTGGGAGGAGAGAGGAGCACCTCTAGGTATCCATGCTTGGCTGAATCACGCTGGCAGCACGTTTTCCCCATCTTGGAAAAGCAGGGAAAGGTGAAGGAAGGACCAGTGGACCAGGGGACTTGTAGCCGTGTGAGCGTTTATTGCCTGTTTCGCTTGGTTTCATGTTTCCTTGGCAACACACCCTGTGTGGCTTGAGATCCACGGTGAAGTGACACCTGTTGTGTCTGTGAGGGACTGGAGAAAAATAGGTTTTGTGAAGCAGGTAGAAAACCAGGTGGCTTGGGGCACCCTTGGCTCTGGAGTTAGAGTGCGTGACAGACACGCGGCTTCGCGGAGGCAGAGACCCGGGGAGTAGCGAGAGTCTGCTTTTGGGTTTTAGTTCAAGGGACACAAGAGGGGAAATGCAGGGTAAAATAATCTCACTGAGCTGATTTTTTGTGTTGAATAAATGAAAGTGCTGTTTTTAATGGAGACTATGTGGTGATTGAGGGCTGTGAATGAAGCACACCTTGTGGAAGAAGATAATTTTCTCTCTACTGTCTACCTTGAAATATTAACATAGCTCTTTGGGGTTGTGCTTTCCTTTTCCAACTGCTTGTCTACCTTTTTTCCTGCTACTATGAGTCAGTCTATTAAAGGTACCACTGTGTTTAGTATTGGGCAGAAGCTGAAAACCTCAGCACACAGTCCCGAGTTCAGACTGAGCAGTTACTCAGCTCCCATTAATTCACTTAAACAAGAGCTGGGTTTTGA
Source organism: Hypocryptadius cinnamomeus (assembly GCA_013400635.1). Lineage (NCBI taxonomy): Eukaryota > Metazoa > Chordata > Aves > Passeriformes > Zosteropidae > Hypocryptadius > Hypocryptadius cinnamomeus. The sequence goes on along the minus strand of VYZP01049893.1, from coordinate 182,950 downwards.
AAATTGCATGGCTCTCAGCGCTCTGTTAATAAGGATTTTTGAAATCAGAACTCTCTATTCTGCTGCCTGAACAGGCATTTATCTCATCTGAGGGTGTTCCAAATGTTTTTTCCCCAGCAGCATGATACAGGAGGGAGTAAAAGCCTGTGCTTGCAATGGGTTGGAGTGGGACAAGTGAGGGAGGTGCTGCTGGAGGCTGAGCTCTCCAGCCCCTGAACTGTGGGACTCTGCACAAGGACAGGAGCCGTGAGCCCAGTACTGCAAGCCCAGGCAGCTCCAAAATTCCCTGTCTGTAAAAGAGCTTGTGGGGATGGTTGAAACCACTGCAGTCCTGCAGCAGAACTTTGGGATCTGCCCCTGTGCTGGGCTTGGAACGTGCCCATCTCTGTGCCACCCCAGCTACCAACCACGAGCACCTTCCCGTGCTGGAAGGAACACTCCTGCTCTCCTTGTGACAATAAGTTTTTGTGGAGCTGCTTCTGCCAGGGAAGGGAGCTCCCTGTGATGGGTTTGGTTCCTGTCAGCCCCCTGGAAGTGCCTGGAGGTCATTTTGCCAACTGGAACCTCTCTGTTCCGATTGCTGACCCATCGGCCTTGTTTTCCATCCTGCAGGATTGTGGGCTGTGTGTAAGGTCCTTTGCCTGTCATTGCTCTGCATTCCCAAATACTGAGCTGGGCAGAATGGTTGTTCCCCAAAATATTAATCCCTAAATCCTTCCTTACACCGCTAAATCCGAAGCAATTACAATCTTTTCCCCTTCTCTGCTAATTGTATTCATTTGGAAGCAGACGTAGCAGTCTCCAAGGGCCATCCTTTTAATTTCCCTTCCACGTGTAACAATTAGCTGGGGGCTGTTTCTGGCTGAAACAATGAGTGCACTGAACAGGTTGGGGTATAAAGGACAGAAGGAAAGTTGTAGGGTTCTAATGGGAGGGGTCATCAGCCAGGGCTTGACATAAACATCTTATTGTCAGGTAATCAAAGCCTGGGGAAGTCCAGCCCCTGGGGCAAACAATGGTGGAATCCTGTTTTATTCAGATTTTAAAGGAAAAATGGATCTCTCTCTCTTTTTTTTTTTTTTTCCCCCTTCACAATATATCAGATATGAGTCCTGGATTGCTCTGGGGAGACAGGTGTGTGTTTTTTTTCAGGGCTGTACAGATAATTCATATGGTGTAAGAAATGTTTGTATTGTCTGGACTGCTTGGTTTTTCATTGTAAAATGCACAGCTCTAGCCTTTTTAATGCCTTTTTTTTTTAAGTCTTTATCACTTGGCAGGGATGTAAAAAGTTAATAACAGATTTATAATTTTATTAGCATTTATGCTGCAAGTACTAGAGAGTTCCCCAACCCAAGTTTAATGCATCCTTAAAGTCCTTTTTATTAGCTTGTTAATTCCCAGCAGTCCCATTTTATGGAAATGCGAATTAAATTTTTTTCTAGAGGAGAAACAGTGATTTAGATCCAGATGATGAAAACACAGAGGTGTGGGTTTTGTGTTTGGTTGGGGTTTTTTTTGGGGGGGGGAGGGGGGATGATTCTTCATTTTCATTTCTCCAAAAGTGACTGTTTGATTGTAGCACTACAATTGCTTCTGACAGATATAGGTGACAACACCAGGTGACAAGGAGCGGGCACCTGGTGTCATCCTTTCCAGCAGGGAGCCCTGACAGAGCCCTGGGCAGGCAGGAGCACCGTGTGTGTGCTGGGAGGGAATGACAAAAAGCCTCTTGGTGACCCAGACCTGCTCATTCCTTCTGCTTCCTGTCAGACCTGGCCACTTCCAAACACAGGTTGGGTGGGATTTTCTTTTTTTTATTTCCTAGGTGTGTCTGTCAGAGATGAGGTCCCTTTCTGATATGTTTATTTTGATAATGCCCTTTATGTTAACAAGATAGTTTGACTGACTTTTTCCCTCTAAGGATAGGGAATTATTTTAAAAACAAAACTAATTTTCTCATTCCACTGGCACACTAAAAATCCAGTTACTTTGGGGGAGGAGCCGTGCATATATTTCAGTCTATTCAAACTGTAGTATTGTGCCCATGTTATTTGTATTTTTAGTTCATATAATGGACAATATGGTGTAAATTAAAGATGTATGGTGGCTGTTGCACCCCATATAAGCCCACTACATTGCTTGTATAGTCATCCATCCGTGATTCCATGTGGGAGTGACTGAATTTGTGGTTATTGTTCTGCCCTGCACATAGCAGACTTGTGCAGTAAAACAGATTTCAATCGTTTCCTGTATCACTAATTGTAATTTCCAGGGCTCCCTCTGTGACAGAGCGAACAAAATAGAGCTTTGAGAAAAACTATCATTAGCCTCGTGGATCAATATGGTTTAGGAAATACAAAACAACTTCAGTTGTTTAAAAATAGGAAGTGCCAGAGGGGGTTCCCACCACCCTGCTGGAAGCAAATCACAGCATTGATCTGTCTGCAGTGTAACTGCAAAATTTGCAGAAAACAGGTGAACCAGCTGGGAATATAAATGGAGCCTCTCTGCAAGCCATGCCTGTGTCAGGTCTGGCCCTCCTGGGCTCAGCTGTAAGTGAGACAGTGGCTGGTTTTTGGGGGATGAGCAGGGAGGGAGGCAGTGCCAGCCCGAGGATGCCTCTGCCAGCACAGCCTTGTAGTTCTCTTCCCATTAATGGTTTCTTTTTTCCCTGTCTCAGATCAGAAAGATTTCTCAGGGAAGTCACAAGAAATCTACCCATGAGCACAGGACAGGTGATAAAAAGAGAGAAACCCCAGCTGAATTTACACCAGTAGCCTTAGCCCCAGGTCAAGAAAAATGCCAAGGGAAAAAAAAGGGACAGTGACCCTTTGACTGTTTAAAATACATGGAGCAGTTGTATGGGGCTCAGAAAAACATATCTCAGGTAATGTGCTGTGAGGTTTCTGAAATAATCGCTGGCAGTTCCATTTATTATTTACTCATCGAGGTTAAACTTTTTGCATCCTGCTAGGAGAGACATTTCCCCTTCTCTCCTTGCAACCTTCACCTCCAAAATGACTGTAGGGAGTCGGTGCCTTGGCCAGCACATCCTCCCTGCTTTGATAAGAGGTGGGGTTTAGAAACTTGGAGCTGTTTTGGAGAAATGGAATCGTGGGAATTTGGAGTGTGACCATTGATGTGTGGCAGAGCTGCCCTGTGAACCTGTGTGTTTCCCAGCTGTGCTGGGGGCTGTTAACACTTTGTTTCTGTGCACTCTTTATGCACAGGGTGGGGAGAGCCCTCCCGAGATCACAGCCATGGCACTCGCCAGGCTTTGCAGGGATTAAGGTCTGTAGCTTTGCTTGCTGGTATTTATTAATGAATGATTTATGGAGGCAAGGCTTAGTCCTCCACTGTTAACTCCAGATCCTGTTACATTCCTTCCCAGCCCGCAGGCTTGCTTTGCAGGAAAAATGCAGGGAGGGTAGGGCAGCAGCAGCACTGGTTTTGCTGCCTGAATTTTGCTCCTGAGAATGAATGTAGGCAGCTGTAGGTGTCTAAAGAAATTTGAATCACCTGGGGGGTCCTGGGCTCTTGTCTTTTCTTGACCATAGCCCACCAAAACTGAAGTTTCTTTCCTATGTGTCATGTTAGTTCCAGGCAAGGAGGAATTTTTGACTGCTTGGTTTGTTCTATTTCTATCTCAGCTTGCCAGTACTAAATCTGCTACTTATTTTAACTGGTATTTTAGCTTGCCAGTAGAATCCCAAATTAAAACATCAGGGTGATGAAAGCCATCTTTGTCTTGACCAAGAAAGAAACTGTGGCATCCCAGGACTAAAAAAGTAAATTTCTGTGGGCTGAGCACATGTCTGAGAGAGTTTATTTACTGAAGCAGTTGCTGGCCAGTCCTCTGAACACAGGATTCCTCCCAGTCTGGCAATGAATGTCAAACCAGGGCGTTAAATCAGCTTCTGGGGAAACTATCCTTGTTTGCTGCGAGTCCAACTTGGAAAACCCTGTTTGCAGGATCCTAATTAATTGTTTTCAGTGAGGGTGAAATCAATTGCAAATTGCTGTAAAACCCTGATAAGCTCTTTAAAGCAAAAGAACCAAATTCTAAGTAAGCCTATATACAAAAACTAGAAAGGTTGACTTCAATTAGGTTTAAAAGAGGCTGAAATATAATTTTGCTTGAGTACTAAGATAGCATGCCAGGATCCCTCTTTTATAAATGGGTGCCTCTAAGCATGATTTAATCCCAAGAGGAGCAGTCATTTGCAGTAGAATTGAGTAGTCATTGCCCCCTTTTAGTAGCAGGCTCTGTCCCAGACTGCTGGCAACACTGTCTGGTGGCAAGATATTGCATGTTTGGATGGCTAAAAACCCATAGGAGGAACCCCCCTCCTCCTGTTTTTAAGATCTCCCTATACTACTGCATTTTAAGAATTACTAGGCTAAAGATGCACAAGTAAGCATGACTGCTTAATCCTAATTAACCCCTTTACTGAATCTTTATGGGTTATAATAATATATTAGAGGGTTTCTGTGGTTTCTCAAGCCATGCTTAAATATTGGATTCTCCTGCTATGTGTTCAGAGAGCCCCTTGGCATTTGTGCAGTAGAGAATAGCTGAGGGAAATGGTCTTTTGTCAGTTTAGAATCATTCACTCAGAGCTGCTAGGGTTTGCATCTGAAAAAGACATCTTACACAACTGTTTCTTTAAATATATGTATTTATTTCTTTTGTCATGTGTCCTTTGTCCATGCTGTCAGCACATTTTTGAATACTGCAGCATGGTATTTCAAGACAAAAAGTCAGACTTTCCTACACCTCACAAAGCTCCACAGTAAAGTTTTGCATGCCATTCAGGAATGTACTGTATGTGAGGCAGGACTTCTATAAATGCCAGTGCTGTCCCAAAGATCTGGGCTTTTGAAAATGCCTGATGTAAAGATATCTCATCTTGAAGACCTAGTTTTCATAGAATTGTGTTAAAACATGAAATGTTGCTTTTCCCTGACTTTTCCTTTGTTACTGAAGAGCAGCCTAATAAATGATTTCTTAAATTTTTTTTCTTTTCTCATTCTAAAATTTGCATTTTCTCAGCTTGACCAGGGTTTTGCAGAGGGAACAGCAAAACCACAGCTTTGGTGCCAGCACGTGGTAGAACACCTTGCTGTCCTGAGTCTGAGAGCTGCCTGCCCTTAGAGTTACACTGGGGCAGCTAAATTCCTCACTTCTCTGTTTCTAGTGCCTGTGATGCAAAACTCCAGCCTGGCAGGGAGGAAATAAGAGCCAAACTGAAATGTTGAGAGGATCCTCTGCAGCTGGGAGGGTGGCAGATATTCCTGTTGGCAGGCTGATTATTGTAGCAGAGCACTGGGAGAGACAGGCAGCCCTGGTATTGTCAGTGGTGGCAGAGCATCATCTGAAATATTCAAAGAACAGCTGTGGTGTTTTGGCTGTTGCAATCTTGATTGTGTCAGCACAGATAGATTTCTCTCTGTTTTTCCTGGAGAACATAATAGTCAAATGAAACCTGGCTAACTACAGCCTTGGGGCTGAGTGGCTGTGCTCTACCTGGGATGTGATTGCAATTTTTGACAGGAAGACTAATGCCTGTTTTATTGTGTATTTAAATTTGATTTGGGGGTAGAGGGAGAGAACGTTTTATTAAAAAGAGGAGGAGAATAACTTCTTGAAATATTTCCTGTTGCTCCTCAGGCAGGCTGTGGAAGAGAAGACAGGGAGATCAAGGCAGTGCTTCGCTTTTTCAGGGGGTTTGGGTGCCACAGAAGTGCTCCTGTAATAATTCCAACACAATACAGATGTAGATTAAACAAGGCAGTGTAAGTAAGGGCTTAAATCAATCCTGCTTCAGCAATTCAATGAAGATGTAAGTAAGCACCTATATTTTGCAGGAGTGTAGTTTAAAATCATGATGTTCTCCCACCCAAGCAGCTTGGCTCAGATGAAGGGCTGTGGTGATGCTAACCTCTTGCTCATGAGGTTTGTGGCACTGATTTGATGTGTTCAACGGCAGCCATGGCAAAAGCCCCTTTGAGCTCCTAATTTCTGAGCACACCTGCCCTCCTGGATGGGCAGAGGGAGCCTGAGATGCTCCTGGGTGCAGCAGGGAGTGTGGCACATGTCCCTTCTCACTCTGCCTGACCCTTGGCATGGTCAGATAGAGTTTTGTGGCTCTGTTCTGCTAGGTGTAGAATAAGGATGTGATTTAGCCATGTAAAGTCTTGGATAAGTCTTATTTTTCACAGACTGAGCAGGGGGAAGTTATTTCTCCCTTGGAGCTGCAGAGGTCCAAGCTGTCTGGTGTTGTCACCACCCAGTGTAGCAGTACCCAAAGCTGAGCTGCTGAATGAGCTGGGAAAACTCATGGGGAATTTGCAGAACAGCTTTTGAATTTGGTTATAGTTCTTTTCTTCTGGAGAGCACCTGGATTTGGAGAGGAAGGTGGGGTTTGGTGCCTTCCATACAAATAAACACTTTGCATCAAAGTTACATATGTGAGATGTGCAGTCTGGATATCAGGGACTGGCAAACAGCTCAGGATCCCTCTAGCACAGGATTTTAAAATTGTCCTCTGTCATCTTAGGCTCCCATGTGCATTTTGTGAGGAGGTCCATAAAACACAAGGGAAAGAAGAGGTTTGCTGTTAACTGACATATATTTTCTGTACACAGTTGCAAGCTTTCACCGTGAAATTTCTGTAGCCCAAAAACTGAAAAATATTAAATCTGCTCTTTTGGCAGCTCTGCCAAACTCCTTATATTGCAAGCCCTTGTGAGAGCCCTGAGCATGGAGAAAAAATTAAAAAAAAATTTAAAAAAAATAATTTATATATATAATAAAAGGGAATAATGGGCAAAGTGATACCAACTTCACAGTTTGGTTTGCTTACATTTGGAGACAGACTGTCTGCCTTGGAAATGCACATTTTCAGGAGCTGAACGTACGTTGGCATCAGCCAAAATTATGGGAGGGTTTTTATTTTTAGGTATGTGATGCTTCTGTACGTCCAGTAAAAATAAAATAAAATAAAATAAAATAAAAACCCTGTGTGGCTTTACACAGGCAATTTACAGCTCAGTTCAGCCACCAGCTGGGTCACCCTCAGGTGGGCAAGAAGCTCTGTCATTCTTGGTTTGGGGATTGCCACAGCAGTGCAGGTGGCTCAGCTACTCTTTCTCTTTGTGTCATAGAATTCTTTTTTTTTTTTTTTAATGAGAAAAGGTGAATGTGGGTGGGCAGGAGGGCAGGACCTTGTGCTGTATTTGCTATTTCTATCTCACTTTCCAGAATTTTCTCAGGGCAGAGTGACCTTTAGCAGCCTCAAAATGAAGGCGCGTCGAATGATTTTTTCATTATTTGATTTTTTTTTATTTTCTATATAATACAAGTGGCTAATAAATATAATATTCTGATGAATAGAGGACTCTCCCAGTCATAAGGCACATAAAGAGCATGTTGCCACTGAGAACTGCACTGTGGAGTTTGTCAGCTGCTCCTTGTGTCAGTGTGTCCATGGACTGTGGGGGAGCCAGTGGTTGAGGGAGATAAAATAGTTTCACTGCTGAAAATCATAAGGAGAGGAGAAAGGGAGTGTAAACAACCCTGTAGGTTGTTCCTGTCTGTGCCATGTGTCCCTGCCTGTCCCTGCCCTCCTGGTCCAGAGTGGCAGTGGGAGAAGCTGTGGCAGTCATGGATAACAGCAGCATAAACATTAAACTGCAGACAGAGAGGTGTTTGTGAGTGTATTCAGAATGAAAGGTGAGGTTTGATCCCAGCTCTCTGCAGATTTGTGTATTCATTATTTCAGCCGTTGTAAAATCCTGCAGTTGCTCTGTAGATCCTCTTGGACTTAAATTTATGTTACCTGGGCATCAACTAGAGGATTTCTCACCTAAAAAACCCTCAGCAGTAGAGAGTTTCATGGGTTAGTGAGAGGGACTCAGTATTTAGCTGCTCTGAAATCCCAGGGGAGTCCTGTGGGTGTACAGCCTCAAGTGAGCTTTCTGGAGGCTGGCTGGAAATTGTCACTCTCCCCAGAGCTGGAGACGTCACAGAGGTGCCACCTGACAGGTCCAGAAATGAGACATTACCATCCAATTAGTAGAACTACTTAGTGACCAGTTTTGGGGGGGAAATGATTAGATAAATGCTAGGGTTATTGCTGCAGATGGCAAAAGCGGTATCCCAGATCAAGTGTGCTTGCAGGTACAATGGGTTGGGAAAGGGAAGTGGCTTCATTCTGCATTAAATCTGGGTGCTGAGCTGGGTCTGACTTCTCCACATCCACTGACTTCAAGCTGCCTCTCTGCCCTTCTCTTCACTGCCTGCAGTTGTCAGCTTCTGGCAAAGCCTGTTGTGGTTGCTGTGAATTTTCTTTCTCCCCCCACCAAGAAAATTTTAAGTGGCTTATAAACCAAACTGGAGTCTGATGTAATTTGTGTGAAAACAGGAGTAAACATTCTCCCTAAACACCTGTTGTTTGTTTTGCCTGTTGTTTGAAAGGCTGATGGTGGTGTTTTCCTCCAGTTCTTTGTTTTGGAAATTATTATGGATTTTCTTTTGGTTTAGGCTGTTGTTGGGATGGTGTACACTTGGTAGAAGTCTGACACCATGAAAACTCCTCTATAGGGTGTCCCCTGCATTCAGCATTTTTCTTCCATAATAGTGATTAATGAATAGCACAACATTAAATTAGTTTTAGGCCTATTAGCAGAGCTGGTCGAGTGCAAAAATATTTAAAGGTGTATCATCATTCAAGAATGAAATTTAGGGCTGTAAATTGAACTTGTGTTGTCTTTGGAGTTACATGCACCTGCAGGGGCTGGCTCAGCATGAACAGCAGAGGACAGTTGTATATTCAGAAGGATACAAAGGAAAACAGCAGAAAAATGTCTGTTTGGGTTTTTCCCCCTTCCTTTCTTCCCCATTTCTTACCTTGGGAGCCTGCAGGCTCTCAAATGATTGTGGGCTCTAATTGGAAATTGACTCCCTTGCTTTTAAAATCTTTTCATAAGACTCTCTCCTACTTCATTAAATCATTAAATGAGTTTAGCAGGTATTAGTTTTGAGCTTTATTAATTGTGACTTGTTTTTCATTATGAGATAATTGTCAGTCACGAAACATAACTGCTGTAACATATCTAAGCAGACAAAAGTTTCCAGGAGGCAGGGAGATAAGAAATGCAGAAAGGTCGCTTGTACAGAAACTTCCTGAAATAAATCCTTCCTAGAGGTATTTAAGCATTCCTGGAGATGCTTTGTTTGGTGTGTTAAACCAGCAGCCTAGAAGCTTCAGGACTTCTGGCAAGAATTTGGTGAAGAAAGTGATGCATTTATGGTTTGGGTTGACCATGGATATAACCAGTCCTGCCCTCAGTGGGAAATATTTCCAATTTCCCAGCAGGGCAGAGATATCCAGCTACTTGGAGGCTGTGAAAAACGAGGTTCACTCTCCTGGTAAAATTTAAAAGTTTAATAAAGGACAATAGGAGACAAAGATAATAAAGCAAAGTTTTAAAGGCATTCAGCCAAGAGCACACCTGCTATTTCAGAGACACCCTTTACATACCTTTTCTATTGCATCAGCTTATTGCATATTCATAAACAATTATGCATATTTAAACTGTTCCCCAAACTAGTTTACATGTTCCAAGAGCCAGTTTAGCATGGCTCCTCTTTGGTCTGCCTTTTTAGAGCATGAGTATTCCTTGGCTGTGGTTTTAGTCCATTCTTGTTATCACCTCCAGCTTGGGCTTTGGTCCATATTTTCTGCAGACAGGTAGGTGGGTGCTGATGGTTGGCATATCAGTAGCAGGGGTCTCCATCATATGTTCACTGGATGTTATGCCAACCAAGCAGGCAGTTCAATTATCACAAACATAACTGTATCAGCTATTTCACTGCTGTGTCTAAGTATAGTTAATAGCAGAAATAAAAACTATATAGCAAAGTTACTTTAACATTATACATACAGAATGTGCTTTTAGTATTTGTGAAAAGCCAATATTATAATATGGATTTATAACAGAGGCTCAGTGCATGCTGTGAGGTGCCAGTGATGCCTTGTGAAGGCTGACCTAGAACAGAGGCTAGACAGAGTTAAAGAATAAAGCAGGGATTTATTAAAAGGCCTCCATGGATCCACCTTGGGCAGCACAAGAGCCCAGCCAGGGCTACACCCAAGATGGACCCAAAATGGTCACAAAATGGACAACTGGTCACAAGGTCTCTCACTTTTATAAGTTCTGCTCCATTTGCCTATTGGAGTTAATTGTCCAGTTTCAGCTCCAGCCCATGAAGTCCCATCCTTCTTGTGTTTCTTCTCTTCAGTCCCCATTGTTTATGTTCTTGGGCCTGAGATTTGGATCATTTGTCCCTGGTCCCCAGCTAGAGAAGGAATTGTTTTGTCTCCCTACTCTGTGAAGAGAGCTCACCATCCCCTAATATGAAGCTCAGAAGTGCACACTAAAGCAGCACAGAATCTGAAAACTATAAAAGCTAAAACCTGAGGCATCACCAAGGCAGACTTAGGCCTTCTTTCAGGCCTGGGGCTGCTCGCAGCCAAAATTACTCTGATTTTTAGAGGCTCCATGAATTTTGTGTGTTCTGTGGGTCCCCCTGAGCATCCCAAAGTGCCCCCCATGGCAAGGGGGACAGGAAGGCACCAGAGTGATGTCCCGTGGGCTCGGGGCTGTCACTGCCGTGGCACAAGTGAGACTGGCACCGAGGAGCACGGGGCCTGCCTGCTCTGTGCTGACAACAGCAGTGCAATTTATCTTCAGCTATTTTCCCAGAACTTCTGGGAAACAAACTATGCATCATTTTAAAGATGCTTTCATGAAACAATTAGGCTGCATTAAATTATTTCTACTTTAGTGTGCAGCGCTTTCTCAGCACAGACAGGCCTTGATGCACAACTCCAGGGACTGGAGAAAACATCCAAGCTGCATGCACAGTTTGGAACTAATGCCTGGTAAATACACTTCAAAGTTTTTTGGGCTAGCAGTTATTAATCTAAATGTAATTCATCCTTCCACTCAGAAGAAATTACCATTGTAATGCCAACATTTGCAAGCAGTAGTGAGTGATACTAGTAGCCTCTGAGTACCCATTCTTTATTGAAAATAGATTTGCCATTGCCAAGCAATAAGATAAAATCTTTTCTGCAGATGATGGCTTCAGGAATATAAAAAAAAATATACAGTTTCTGAGAATCCTGAGAATAAAAGTTATGTGGTCTTTTAAGGGCTGTGTCTTAGAAATGACAGCTCTGCTGTGATTCCAGGAGTCTGATATTTCATCTGTTGTTTAATGGGCTAACAGAGTAAAATATCACCCTGTAATGATTTTGAATGTGTGTGGGTTTCTTTATAGCCTTTCATGGAGATGCAGGCTTCAATTTTGTCCTGGAGAAGCTCCTGATATAAACTGGTAACAGCTCAGTAAATCAGGCAGAGCTGCTGGAGGGCTGGTGCAGAGGAGAGACTCTGCTGGTGGCTGCTCTCTGCCTTCTCTTCCCTCTCCAGGCTTCTGGGGTCTGGTGGATAACAGGGAACCTGTTGACTTTCCAGTGAGGCTGGAGTAAAAAAAATGCACCATCTCTAAACTGGGCAGCTCAAATTCATTTTTGGAGCACTCACAGGGGGATTCACCTGTTAAACTCTTAAGTCTTCTGTTCTTTACTGCATTAATGGAAGTGGTTCATTCAGGTAGTGCTGCTGCAAATGTAACCTGAAGCAGAAGCTATTACACAGAGCAAATTTCAAAATTGGAGTCTAATCCTGTGTGTGGCAGGACCTTGCTGTAAAACATTCAGCAGGTTGTGTTGGAATGGAGGTAGAAGCAAACAATGTCCCTGTCACAGGCATCATTAATGCAGGGATTATGAGGATTGTAATCTGAAAGCCAGGCATGAGTTCCTGTGAAGGTAGTTAGCATCATATTTGGTGTTAAAAAATCACTGTTTTCATGAGGGGATGTGAAGCTGCTCCTTGGCATTGCCCCCAGTTTTGGACAGAAAGAAAAAAGAGCAAAAGATGAAAATTTGGTGTAGAAGAGGCCTGGGGCAGAGGAAGATCACTGCTGTCTGTGTATGAAAAGTGCTGCAGAGAAGGACATTGAATGAGTCATGGTCTTAAGTGCCAGCAGGGAGGACAGAAGGCAGGAATTAGGGGGAATCTTTGTAACACTGAGGATGGCAAAGCATTGCAATAAATAAAACTGAGAGATCAGGTTCTTCATCAGGGGAAGGTGCTGGGAACAGAAGAGGTTCCAAAGGGCTGTGTGTTTGTCTCAGAGATGCAGTGTATCTGTGTCAGAAACCTGTAGAGGGGTATTAGGTCTGGCTATATATATACAGCCTGAGCAACATGTGAGTTAGAAAAGACTGCTGCTCACTTCAGGCACAGTCCTTGCAGTGAGAAGCAGTCTCACCATTTTAAAGTTGCTTAAGAGTCACCACAAGTCAGCAAAATAATTTTGAGCTTGTTCTTACGTAGCCAATGAACATTTTTAGGTGACAGGATTTACTTCTCCTTCAGCTAGTTGGTGACAGAAGCTGAGTTACTGGGTTAGGATTTTCTAAAAAACCCCTTGCTTGTAATCTGTTCACATTCATAAACAGATGCAGTTTCTTCTTCTTCAAGCTGATATATATCTTTTGCTTACAGCCCAGGAAGAGAAATAGATATTCTCCTGTGTGTACTTGGAAAGCTTCTACCACAGATTTCAATTCACTGCACTCAGTGGAGTTCAAGATTGTGCAAAGCCAAACAGCTCTTTTATGGAGTCAATGGAAATGTTGTTTTTTAGGGCTTTTTTATCTACCATCTTCCTAGGCAAAGTTGCCATTTTCCTCTCTGCTTACAAACTACACCAAAAGCTAAATGTTACATGCTGGAGTTAATCAAAAGGCTGAACCTGATGGAGTTCCTGTCATCATCTTCAGCTCTCCCTAAGCGATGAAGGCAGCTGGATTTAACTGAGCAGAGTGAGGAGAAGGAGCAAATACTGTGTTAGGGTTATTTTCCAAAAGATCTGTGCACCTTGGCAGGCTGATTTGTTTATAATCACCTTGCAAGAGTGCAAAATGAGCTATCTGGCTGTAGCACTGAAACCATTAGGAAGGAGGATTATTGTAATGAATGCAGGTTGACACGGAGAGCTCTCCCTCCCAGTCTCTCCACACAGCAACTGTGAGGGAACCCCCCAAAATATGTCTGCTTTTGGCTGGCTGTCAAATCCAAAATGAAACACCTGTGTGCAAGATAAATTCATGAGGATGAGTGCTAACTGGTCGTCTGTGGTCCTGACCACCTGCCAGGCTTCAGGAACTTGCAGTTCTTTGTGTGTGTGGATATTTATTACCTGTTTGTGATTTGTTTGTTTCTTTTTTCCCTGGGTCATCTCTAGTAAGGGTCAGGCAGTCTGTGGATATGTTATTTGTGCATAAGGTGGTGTGGCAGGGAATGGGAGTTGTATTCATTCTTTGCTTACCTTTAACCTAGATCCCTCTGCTAATGCTTCAAGAAGCAAGTGCCTGTGGTAGTTTTGGACTTTGCAGCTTCATTTCTTGTTTCAGTGAGCTTGAACTCCCCCTAAAATCCATTCCCCCCAGAGGTACTTGGCTAACCTGGATGGCCCTCCTCCAGACAGAGGGAAGGATTCAAGGTCAAACTTGATGGTACTGCCTCATTTTCTGCCAGTCCCATTAGCATTCACAACTGAGACTCTCTTGCATTTCAGTCTCCCTGCAGAAATATATGGGCTCTCCATGAAGAGAGGATTCCATATGCACCGCTTTTGGTGAAATCTGTTTATCCTCACAGTTGGCCAAGAATAAATAAAACAGCCTTATGGTTCCCGTGAGTATACACTATATGCTTCAATTATTGGTGCATTATATTAGGAGCAGATGCTACATTCCCCCATATAAAAGGGAAGAAGATTTCTGAACAGTAAAACCAATTTTTTTGCTTATGCACTGTAATTATCACCATTTCTTCATTTCAAAGGCATCTGTCTGACGCACCCTCACCATGATGTGTCGTGTTACCATTTGCATTACATTTTACTCCTGGAGATAACAGTGACAGTGGTTGTTAAGGTTGGAGGGAGGATTCTGCTCCTTTCAAGTACTTTGAACCTTGCCATAGCATGGTTTTTTCTAGCTTGAATTGCTTCAGGCATTTCTTCTGGGCAAGTCAAATTGCCAATTTGCCCTCAAGAGAGCTGGCATGGATACAGACCTGCTTGCTTAAGGCTCTGTGGTTTGTGCTGCTTGGGAGCTGCCCAGGGCAAGGGGCTGGACAGACAGAGAGCTGTGGCACCTCCAGACATCATTTGACTTGCTTTTGCTTCCCTTAAATACATTACTACCATGTATTCTGTCTCTGTGAAGTGTTTTGGTCAAGTGAACCTATGGACTCACTTGTCCTGAAACTATTCAACAGAAAGTTTAAAGGGTACAAAAAACCCCACAAAAGCACTTTTGCTGATACAGGATACCTCCTGTAGACTATGGTATGAAACAAAATAGGTAGTTTTCAATAATTTTTCCAGGCTTCCTTCCTAAAGGACACAAAACTTGCTTTACTTCAGTGTTTGAGCCCGCAGCTCCAGCGTGCAGGAGTGTTCTCTCTCCTCTCATGCAAAGCTGAACTGAGAGCTGCTCTGAAGCTTTGCCCCCCTTTCATTGTAGGCATTATGATGGTAACACCAAAAAGGGTATTTCAGCTGTCTTGGGTTCTTGTACCCACAAAACTTTCCTAATATATTTCTAGCCTCAGCACACTTCTAGGTGACACATTCTGGCCCCTGGGAGATCAGCTCTTGGTAATTTTTCACCTGTGTCCACTGTGAAATCCAGTGTATTGCTCACCATTTGATTTTATCCCTGTTGCCTTTGGCAGATTGACCCTTACTGGAAGAGGATGGTGTTTTCCCTCCTGTTGAATGCACAACTGCATCCTGTTCTGCATCTGTGAGAGCTGCTGTGACAGGGGCAGCTTGCAGGGGGACAGAGCGGGGGCTCCAGGATGTGAGTGGCCACAGCCACTCCCATAATCACCATATGAATGTGGCTTTCCTGAAAAAGCTCTTGTGAGTCATTTTTAGGGTGTTTCACTCTAATTCTTGCCTTCCTGCAGCGTTCAGTCCTGCACAGGAGGCTGGCAAACAGCAGAGCCCTCCTGGGCAGCAGCGGGAATGGGAACAGTAGCAGGCCCTGAGGTGTTTATCCAGTCAGTCTCTCTTCCTCCCTTCCTGTGATATATTAACTGCTCTGGAAGTTTCCCAGCTGTTTCACAGGATAAATGATGGCAGTGGGAGCCCATATTTAACCTTCACTGCTCAGGCTGCATGCTTTGTAGTTGTCGTCTTTTATCCGCCCGGCTATCTGGGAAAGGCTTCAGACACGTCCCTGCTGCTCCCCCTGCCCGCCTGCTGCCTGCACAAGGAAGGCACAGCCAGTGTCTGTGTCCTTCAGAGCTCAGCCTCCATCCTCTGCATTCATGGATGCACCACAGGCTCCTCCAGGGAGTTCCCAGAGGCTCCCCCAGCAACGCCGTGGCATCCTCTGGCTCCACGTTATTTGCTTAGATGTGGTCTGTCACTCTCTTTTGTTGTCAGTTTGTCTTCTTGCAGCTCAAGCAGAGGTGTTTGTGTAGTTTTCCATTATTTCAGTGAGTGATGGATAGAGGTGGTTTGGGTAAATAGCAGTGAGTGTCACCTGTGAGATTCCCCACCCTTTGTACTCCCCAAAAAGGTTTCAGCCTGGAAAACTCCTGGTGTGAAGGAATTTCAGGTATTACCTGTGACAGTGTTGCACCAGGCTGCATTGGGAGGCACATGCAGCTGTGCTGAGACATCTTGGTGATCTCCCCTTTAACCCAAATGGTATTTACTGGGATTATTTTTCTGGTTTTCCATGGATAAAAGGGAAAGAAATGGATGAGCTGTCTGGGCAGGCTGAACTCACCTTGTCTAAACCCCAGTGGTGACCCTGGGTAGGGCTGTCACTGAATGGCATATAAGCATTTAATTTAATTATTGTGGATCTGAAGCTATTAAATCCTAAACCATTTCAAAATAGAAGGGAAAAATGGGGGTTGTTCTGCACTATTTTGGACCACAAAACTGTCACTGCATATCTTGATGGACCCTAGAGCCATCAGAGGGCACTTGGGCAGGTAGAGCTGGGTGTACAGTCTGCTGCTGTTACCCACCTGAAGCAGGGAGCTGGTCTTGACCCTGTAGAAGAGATTGTCATGCTGAGTGTTCAGCTGGGGTGGCTGCAGAGAGGTGAGGGATGCTGTCACACACCATCAGTGAAAAGCGTGTGACACCTTTTGTCCTTAGCTGTTGTGTGTGACCTGCAGTAATGAGTCACCTGTACAAAATCCAGGGATGGGAGATGCAGGAGAAAGTTATTTTCTGACTGGTAAGAAGTTAGCTGGGTAAAAGCCATGAGGGTGTGGGGAGGGGAGGAACAGGCAGCGTGTTCTCCTTCACACTTCCAGAAGGAAGAGAATCAGTTTGGTTACTGTTCCTCTGACTAAGGAAAAATTAAAATCTGATTGAAGGTGTCACAGGTGCTATGCAAATAATGTAGATAAGGTACAAGTCCTCAGGATCTCACAGATAGCATTTGGACAGCAACATGTAAATAGGGACAAAGAAGACAGAAAAAGTGGCAGGATTCCAGCAGAAATGCATGAGCATAAATGTTTATTTTGACCAGGGACTCAGTGGCCTCAGGAATTTGTGAATGTAACATACCTAAACACCCACATCCAGTAGTTGTCGTAGTCTTTAGCAGTGTGTGAGAGTACACAGAGAATTTGAAATTATATTAGGTAGGATTATGTGGCTGGGCGGAGAGAAGGGCTCTATGGCCACCCAGGGCTTCCTCTAGACCTGCTGTTTTGATTCTGTGATGAAAAGTTCTCTAAGAGTATTTTGCTGCAGAATTCCCTGGTTTGTTTGTCCCACTGCTTTACTTGCACTTGTGTCCACCCAAACAGCCTCTTTAGTGCTGAGTCTAGGTTTAGTGCTTTAGGTTTAGTGCCTCTGTCTACTCTGACCAGCTCAAGGAGCCCCAGGCTGAGATATTCCTACTCTTGTGAAGAATGTGTGAGCTTCAGGATCATTCAGAATGCACAGCAATCTTGCACGTTGTTTTTTGTCTCAATCTAAATTTCAAAATGGAAAGGGTTTGTTCACAGCAGTTCAAGGGTGCTCACCTTTGTTACATTCCCAAAATGAAAATACACGCTGTTCCAAAACAAACTGGCTTCTGTCCTTGATGCAGAGATGAGTGAGGTACTATTATCTCGTGTCTCTGACTTGGAGGCTGTGGAATTATTGTTGCTGACTGTAAACTGTATCCTTGACTATAAAAGGTGTGGGAGCATTTTGTTTTGAAGTACAAGAGAGATGGGAGATGTGCAGCTTATTCAGGACTAGCATTGCAGCCCTGGGTCTGGCAGTTCACAGTGGACATCTGCCAGCCAGACAGAGCCTTTTGTTTAATGAAGTTACAGGACAGGCAGTGGGAGCTGTGATTTATGAGGAAATAATCTGAAGCAAACTGATAGTAGAAAGTTTTTATGCACTTTGTGTTCTATTTGTTCTCTATTTGTTCCCCTTAGACTCTCAGCTTTCCCCTGGTAAGGGGAGCTCATCTCCTGATTTTGGGTGAAGGTGTGTGACCCCATTGCCCAGACAATTCAGAGTCACTGGCTTCAGGCATTGCCCATTCCTAACTGCAGGAGAAAGATCCTTCTCCCTCAGCTGGAAATGTACAAAATAATGTGCACTTTCAGTTTGGGAGCAAGTTTTGACAAGCTCATTACCTTATTTGAGTGTATTTTGTGTCCAGTCTTCCTTTAAAGCCTAAACCAGCATCGTCAGTGTTCCCAAATGATTTTGATAACCTTGAGCAATAAAACAATCACAGTGGTGTGTTCTTTTCCTTTCCACATCCCCTCCTGAACAGGTGAGAGTCAGCAAGTGCTGCTAGGTCTCTCTCCTTGAGTTGTTGGTTTTATTTGCCTCCAGAGGGACAGGTGGAGAGAACTTGCTCTGCTAATGAGTGCTGCTCAGAAGGCATTTAAGCCCCTTGGAAACTCGATAGCTGAACAGGTAGCCCCCGCTGAGGTCTGCAAAGCTGCTGCTGCTGCATCCTCCCTGCTGTGCCTGGTGATAAGGCACAGCTTGAATCTTCAAATGCCACTGGGAGGATGATCAATCTCAATCCAGTCCTTACTCTCTCCCCCAGACGACTTCTGCTGAGGAAGAGAGGAAAACATAAAAGCTGTGGCTTTAGGGCGTGAGAATGTGGAAGTTGGCGGAGTTAAAAATCAATCATGACCCTCAACAAAGGACTTGCAACTTCATCTCAGGCAGTGTTACTGCTGTGCCATCCCAAAAGCAAGTGAAAAACCATAAATGCAGACACAAGCAAAGATGAAAACTTTTGTATTCTTATTATTATCCTCAGTGGAGGAAAAACTGCTTATTCTATCCACTTAGCAGGCAAACTGAAGTTAAAATAAAATAGGGGGGGATCCTACTTATCTGATGTTTGCAGCAATGCTGTGCATACCATATACAACAGGGAACTGACACAACACAAAGTAAAATCTAACATTAATTCCCCCAGAAACATTTTACAGACCTGAACACAAGATGCTATGGCTTTTATTCAAGGAGCATTTTTTTTTGAGGGATCTTCTTGGGTTTTTCACTAGTTTCAGCCAACTGAATATTTCCAGGAATGTACTTAATTCTGTTGCTTTCCTAAAAGGGAGTAACACTTATTGTTGTACGGTTGGGTTTTTTGGGTTTGTTTTTTTTTTTTTCATTTCAGAAATGTGTTGACACCCAGATTCTCTCAGAGGTCTTCTTTCTTTTGCTGAGATTTTCCATCACATGTGGAAAATGCTTGCACCTGTATAACGCTCTAAGATCTGACCCTGTGAAGCAGGTACTTTGAATATAGGATTAAAAATCCATATTTTGGCATGCTTTGTGTCAGAATGTATTTTCAGGTAAGCAATGCTTCAATCTGTGGAACTGCCTGAAATCCAGGCAGTGATTAAGTGCCTGCCTGGTCCTTAAGCACATGGAAAAAGGCTTGGAAGTTTTAAAATCAGGTGTGAATTCTTACAGGGAGGTTAATTTAGTTGATGTTGTTTAAAATAAGAAGAGAAACCCTGTTGCTCTTACTGATTGCCAGGCATCTGAATTAAAGACTTCAAAAGCAGTGGTGAAAATGCTCTTATTTCAGACTTGGTGTAATGCCTTATGCCTTCCTGACTTTAAACCATTTTTCTTCCTTATCATGTGTTCCTCCAATGGCTTTTATTTTCCTCCTCGTTTTGGAACACCCCACATCTTTGGTTATCTGGGATTGAGAATCCCAGATGTCTCTGAACTCTTCCCAGGTGATGGTTTGGGATCTGTGAGTCTCCTCTTTGCAGCTTTCTCTCTTCTCTAGTATTTTTGAGACTGATGGCAAAATTGACAGATACTGTTATACCCAGAATATACCTAAAATGAAAATAAATTGTTGCCAGGGTTGCTTTCCTCTTGAGTTACAGATTCCTTCAGGATCAAGTGATCTACCAATAGCTGGGGAAAGAAAGAAATAACTCTGGGAAAAAAAGAGAAGATGTTTGAGTTTCCAGTTAAACTTCTTTTTAAAGAAATGCAATGGCCTGCAAAGCATGGAAATCTCTCTTCCTGTTTGCTTTTCCACCAGAGCAGAGGCTTAGGTCTGTTGTGTGTTCCAGGTCTGCTCTTTGCAAGGTGATTTATTTGTGTCGAGTTTGCTGCGTGTCTGTAACATCAGGAGCCCGGTTGGGTAAATTAGAACTGAGTGAAAAGATTTTTTTGTCTGGGGGACCAGCAAGATAAATTCACCAAACCAAATGAATCTGAATTTTTCTGGGTAGTGTTGCTTGATATTGCTTTGCATTATTTCTTACTTTGTGTATATATCTTACTATATATAAGATTTTACAAGAGTTGTAGCAATTTCTCCCAGCTGGGAAAAAGAGATTTCCATAAGTTCACACATTTACTTTTTTTTCCCAACTCCAACTGAACTTTTACAAATAATGGCATTACCTCCAGATCTAGAAATAGGTTTTTGTCTGCTATTCCTTGAGCTGTCACTTGCAGAGGTTTTATTTCAGGATGATGAAAAAGTACACATGCTTTCCTCCTGCACACATGCTTTACATCTCTGGCATTGCCTCTCAAATCAAACACTGAAATGCATTTGGAGAATTTCACAGTGGAAATGCAAACCACAAGTTTTGTTGTCAGTTTAATTCTGAGGTTAAAATAGGCATTTAATTAATTTCTTCCCTGAAGTTGGGCTTTGAAATGGTGCCCAAATGAAATTATTCATTTTATCTGCTCTGATTTTTTCAGCAACAATGAAATGTGCTGTGGAACTCCTCTGCTAATTTGTCTTTTTATGGCTGAGAATTCCATTGATTTTTGCAATTATAAGGTTGGGGAAATGTGACCAGTGTTTGTGAGCAAGAGGATGTGGCTGAAGGGATGGACCTGCTGCTGAGGCACTTGTGGGAGAGAGGGGCAGAGGGAAAGGTGATAAGGGAGAAGGACAGATAAGGAAAGAGAGGCATTGCCAGGGAAAACCTCGAGGGCAAGGACCAGGCTGCTTCCCTGGTGAATGCCCCTCTCCCTGGGGTGCTGTGCTCAGTGAACTCGGGGTGTTGAGTGAATATATTACCAGGTAATCCAGGCCCATCAGCAGAAATTATTTACTGAACTGTCAGTAATAAGAAAAGAGGCCCTTGCAAGGTCTTTGGTTCCTCTGTGAATAATTCCACTCCTGTTTTGCCATCACTTTTGGTGGTGTTCTCCACCAGGTGGTACAGTAGGCACAACAGAAGGGGAATCAAAAAGACAGGACGAGCCTCAAGGGTCTGTGTACAACCTTGATGCTTTAATGAAGGAAAAGTAATCTGTCTTGAAGAGAAAGATTTTATTTATTAGATTATACTGGCCTGAAATTTGTTAATATCTGATATCCTGTGTGCTGGGAATAGCTGGTGAAGGAGTTGCAGCCCCAGCCTTTTTTCAAATATGATTTCAGGGGTAGTTCTGAGGCTCAGGTACATTTCCTCAAGGAGAAATCGCATGAGATGAGAAAGAATTTGATCAGCATTCTTAAAGATCTATGAGAAGCCAGCTTTTTGATTTAAATATGAAGCTAGTGCCTTATAGTAAATGGCAGAAGAAAATCCCAGACACCCTGCAAATCAGGAAGATGTTTTCTCTGGAAAAGCCCCTGTTTGTGCTCAGGCAGGCTCATTGGTGGCACAGTGCTTTGTTGGAAGCAAGTTTCATGGACGTGAGAGTAAGGATGGTCCAGTGGCCACAATTCTGGCTCCCAGCCTTTGTTTTCTGCCAGATATTCCTGGTACATTCAAGACTAAGGTGTGCAAGTGCTGTAGTAAATCAGAGATGCAGCTTTGGTGTTTTGATAAAAAAAGGGAGGTGTGAGTTGCAAACTGTGGGGTCCCCCATCCTCCTCTACACCCACACTGCAGGTTACCTTTCCTAAAAGTATTGCTTAATTCTCCTGACTGGTGGCCCAGAATTAGTGGGGGCACTTTGGGATCCAGGAAAAAGGAAGGGATGTAACTGGAAGAACATGATGAAAAGGACGAGCTGCCTGGTGTAATTTCAGATTGCATAAGCTCTGTTTCTACCATGATGCATTCAGCTTTTGTTACGTGCAAATCCATGTGCTGACAACACCAGGGGAAGAACTTTTGGAAAGAAGCATCAATCTGACAGCAGGGGAGTGTGCACTGGCATCCCAGGTGGTCAGCTCTGATAGTAAACAGGATGCAAAGAAGATAAAAAAGAAAGTAATTTTGGCACCATCATTTCTACTTCTCCCATTACAAAGAAATTACGAACAAGATGTGTTTTGAAATAAAAAGCAGCCAGTTGTATAATACTGCTACATGGTACCTGGAGGAAGGATGATGACAGAATCAAACTGCCACAAAGAAAAGCAGTTGTGGCTGTGGAAAAATAATTTTGGTGCTTTTCCTACTCAAATACAGGTATGTGGAGGAACATCACAGCATGACAATGAGGTGATACTTGTCATTTGTGTGACAGAGACAAATTAGAATCCAGCCATCTCAGGGTGGGAACGATTTTCTTGAAAATTAATGACTTGATTAGAAGGAGAAATGAAGCTTCTTCAAGGGGACATGCAAATAAAGGAGGAATCACTAAAACTGTCACCTGGTGTAAAGAGAACATTACACAAAGAAAGATTGGTGGGATAGTCTACAGAGACAAATTTGATGTGATATTAATCACACAGCACAGTGGGCACAGAGAGGAGAGGGAGAGGAAGGATTCAGCATGTGTGTGACTTGGAGAGGTGTTTCCTGCTGAAGCAGGGGAGGAGTATCCCATTCCCCAGGGTGGGTACATCCCCTGCACCCCCAGACTGGTGAGTTTTCCAGGCCCTGTATTTTTCTGGGTGGTCCTCTCAGTATCTCCAAGCCCAGTGGAAGAGGTTTGCCTCCTTTCACCTGGAGACAAGGGTCACAGAGAACCATTAATTGCAGTAAGTGCTTATTGTTCGCCAGTGGCAAATCTGCAGAGCGTGGTGGGTGGGGTCTGTACTGGGGATTTCTGCCACCTTTCAGGAAGAGTTGGTGCCTTGTGGAGGCTGACCTAGAACAGAGGCCAGACAGAGTTAAAGAATAAAGTAGGGATTTATTAAAAGGCCTCAATGGATCCACCTTGGGCAGCACAAGAGCCCAGCCAGGGCTGCACCCAAGATGAACCAAAATGGTCACAAAATGGACAGCAGGTCATGGGATCTCTCACTTTTGTAAGTTCTGGTCCATTTGCATATTGGAGTTAATTGTCCAATTACAGCTTTAGGTTATGAAGTCCCATCCTTCTTGTTTTTCTCTCCTCATTCCACCATTGTTTATACTTTTTGGGCCTAGAACCTTGTAACAGTTGTCCTTGGACAAGCTGGAAAAGGATTGTTTTTTCTACCTACCCTGCGAAGAGAGCTTGCTAACACTTAATATGAAGCTCAGAGTTATACACTAAAGCAGCACAGAATCTGAAAACTATAGAAGCTAAAACTTAGGGCATCACAGTGGGGCCATGAAGAACCAAATCTACAGGGGCAATTTGTTTGGAGTTCAAGCCCAACCTTACCTTCCTAGGGAAGGAACATGGCTGAGGACAACCAAGACAGCTAAACCAAAAGTGGTGCTTTCCTTATGCACAGGAATATTACCTGCATTAATGACTACAGACAAGTAGTATGTTCACACAAGGCTGTGTTTGGAGCTTGAGGTGTTTTCTTAGGTTTTCACTGAGTCTAGGTGACCTGTAAGGTGTATATTTTTCTATTTCTGTGGCTGTGGAGATTCACAGGCCTTTCAACCTTATGTAGGTAATACAGTAGGACCCAAAGCTGTTCATCAAACACTGTTTTCTCTCATGCAGCACTACCAATGGAAAGGAAACTGATACCAACCAGTTCTCTTAATTACATCAGATTTCTCAAATGTAAGTTTGATGGAAATTTGTCATGGTCAAGTGAGGGATCTTGTAGAGACCTAGGAGAAAATGACAGTCTAGTACCATGCTCTAGCTGCAGCTGCAAAAGCAGGTATGAAGATAAGCTGGCAAGCTCATGATGGGGTGATTTCCATTTCCTTGGCTGCTGAACATCAGCACCGGTGGCATTGAGGCAGCCGCGCGCTCTCCGGGTGGTGATGCCAGGGACAAGCAGGGTGGATTTCTGCTGCTGGAAGAAGCAGATTTTTGGCCCATGTATCTGCAGGCTCTGCCAGAAGCCCTGGAAGAGTTTTCATACTTTCAGACATATTTTTACAACAATATGGCTTAGATTTTTGTAAATGATATGGAAGGCGTGCGTTACCGAGCAGATGATTTTCCTCTGGGAGGTAGGGCTCAGCTCAGACAGGATTTGTGGCAAGTCTTAGGGGTGGGAGCCACTTGTTGTCATTTCCAATGTTTGCCCCCATATTCTTGGTCTACCTACTTTAGAAAATAGCTGTTTTCCTGTTGGTAAGTAGTCTGTAACACTTGGTTTTCTAGCTGCATCGCACCTGTATCAGAACAATTCCCAAACATACTTCCTCCAGGCCAGGCATCACCACCTGGAATTGCCTCTGCCTGCAACATGGCTGTGATATGTTCTTTTTTTTTTTTTTTTTTGCCAGAAAATAAGTGTGCTTTGCTGGTCCATACAGGACATTTATTTTCCTGAGATCAGGGTGATGGCTTCCCACAAAGCCACAAGAAACCTCGTGAAAATCAACATCAGCACGCGTGCGCGGTTTTCACACTGATTGTCATGGGCTTGCACAAATGCCCTCATATGTTCACATTTAACATGCTGGGTGCACGTTTCTGTGCTTTTTCATGCTCTCAAAACATGATTCTGTGCAGTCACTTCATGCTTTGTTTGCTTGTTTTTAAGTAAGATGACACCAGCCTGGGAAAGACTCTGTTAATAGCAGGGCAGTTCATTCTCCAGCTACGAATTTCTCTTGATTTCCAACAGAAACTTTTGAAGCCTCCACCTTTTTGCTGCTGTTTGAAAGTAGTCACTTGGACTGTCTTCTTATTACCCATGTATATTTAAACATAAATTGCATCTGGCTGTGGTGACACTAATTGAGGAGGAGGCACTGAGATGCAGCCCCCCTTGCAGGGAGCGTGGCCAATAAACCTGCCGTGACTGGCAGGTGTTTCGACCACTTCAGACAACAGCAATTTCAGAAAGTGTCCTTCCCCTTCTCCTTGACAAGGAGGGGACAGCCAGGCCCCCTCTGAGGCATCCTCCACCAGGCAGGGACCAGGTGGCCTCAGGGAGCACAGAGCTGGCGCCCAGCTTTTGCAGGGTGTTGCCTGCTGTCTTTTGCAATCAGGGATTTCAACCCCACCCTTTGCTAAAATACAAAAGGATTTTGTATTATCTCAGTGGTTTTATAACTTCCCAGCGATGTGCACCTGAGGTATTTGACCAAATATTATTAAAACTCTGCAAGGGCTGATAATCCTGGAAGTAGTGCGACGCCTTCCTGTGACATTGAAAGAATTCAGTGATTTTACAGTACATTTGAATTCTGGCATTGCTCAGCCGCTCAGTTTCCATTAACTTCGCCTGGAATTTCTTATGTCCGTGCACACAAGCAAAAGTGTCAAGTTTCTCCTTCATGCTCCAAAACGCCACCTGAATCACAATTGTGCTGCAGCTAATTGTTATTAATTAAGCTGTTCCTAGCAGTCCAAGCTGGATTGTGCTTTTCTCTGCGTGTAATGAAAACCGAAGGCATTTAGTAAGCACGCCATTTGAGGAGGTGGGGGAAGAACGAGAGAGTCCTGCTCTTGGGAATATCTCTGTGAGATGCTTTTGGGGAGGGTCTGGGTGTTTTTGAGGATGGGGCCACGAGCTCTGCTGACCTTGGCTGCCGTTTCTCCGTCACAGGCAGGCAGCTCCAAGGACGTTTCGCAGCGGGTGAATTCGCACGGAGCCGCTCCGGCCGCACGTGCTCCCGCATCACTTAAGCACAAGGCCTTGGCCAAGAGCCCCCGGCACAAGGTTTGCCCAGGAATCACATGGCAGGTGCCCTGTGCCCCCCCTGCCACCTCCCTCTGCTCTCTCAGGTTCAGCTGAACGGGATTGTGGAGTGGAGCGAGCGAGAGGAAGGGATTGATGAAGTGGGGACCCTGGGAGCAGCCTCCTCGCAGAGGGAAAATTGGGAAAATTGCTTCCTGGCTTTTCTTCTCAGTGAGGCTGCAGAGGAGCACGCCTGCTGCTCTCTGCCTGGGTAGGAGCAGTGTGGCACCTGGCATTCATCTGCCTTCTTCCGTGTTTGCTTGTGAAATTACAGTCAGGTGAGGAGGACTTTGGGCAGAAATGTCATCTTCATGTGAGAGGCAGCAATGGGAAGCTGCTTCTGCTCTGTGCCATCCCAAAAAAGCAACCTGCCCTCTGTTGTGTCTTCTCCTTTTGTCCCCCTTGCCTTGCATTAAGAAGCAGAAAACAGATGATTTTGGCAATCGCTGCGGGCTGTTATTTTAACTGTGAGATAATGGTTACCCTGTGCAGGATGAGAGGTCAGGAATAGTCTTGGGACTTCTCCAAGTCCAAAAGGATGGGGAATGGCTTTGTGTGCAGACCTTAGAAATAAGCCCAAGGGCACAGTCTGGTGGTTGCTCCAGATTGCTCACTTGCAGCCTTGCTGGAGCGAGCAGGGTGGAAAGGGAGAATCCCTGGAGAATCATCGTGGGTGGGTGAGGTGGGAATGTTCTGCACCACGCTTAGTCTTGGAGAGATTTTCCCCTGCCATTGCCTCCACATGCCACTGAACTGAAGCTTGAATCTGTCCATGGATCCTCCTGGTGCTGCCACCACTTTTCTGGGGTCAGCTGCAGAGTTTTATGTGGCATTGCATTTCTTTCATCCCTACAAATTCTCTGGCATTTTGCTGTGATGCGTCTCTTCTTCTGCTGGTGGTGTTTGCAGAAAAAATGACCAAATCTCAGTTAGTAGCCTGGGCTGGGACCTGGGAAGTCAGTGCAGGGCTTTATGGCTGTTTGCAGGGTAAAACCCCTCACCCTGCACTTATAACTTCCTCCCAGGACTGCTGTTTGTGGCTCCTGTGATAAACTAGTCCTGCTGTTGCTGAGTGCAGGATTCTAAAGTAATGGTGCTTCTGCTCCCGGGATTTACCATTTGGAAGATACTTTATTGCTATCTTGTGACATTTCCCTGCACTTTTATGCTCATTTATATAACTGATTTCTTTGATTTATGGCAGGTTTTCTTCATGTGTAACAATGTCATAAATTGCACAGCCCTCCTTTAAGTGGTTATGAATGTGAGATATTCAGTAAACTATGGCATGGGGGAAAGGGTGGATGCCTTTTGAAGAGGCTTTTGACCCCAGTCCCAAATAAAATAACCTGTTCTCTCAAAAGAAATCAGAAGCAAGCATCAAAGTAAATTAGTATAGTCTGTTTCTTGACTAGCCAGCTGGTTGTGGGGCTTTTTAGTGCAAAATATAAGTTATTCATATAGATAAAAGAATGCATGAGGCCAAACCCACAGAGTGGTGATGTTTGTGGGGTGATCCCTGGAGCTTTGTTATCCAGGGTCTGCAGAGGCTTTCAGAAAAGCAGCAAATTAATGTTGTTCTTTCAATAAACCTTTCTCTTCCCTTTCTGTTTGTAAACCTGCTATTTCAGATGTTGCTTTTTTTTAAGACCCTCAAACAAGCTCATATTTCCAAGGAGTGTTCAGTGGCCATCAGGGATCCAAAGCCTATCAAAGGCACTGGTCAGGCCTGTGAAATAAAGACCTTGGGTTTTGATTGTGTTGGCATCTTGCTTTGTAGAGGAAGAGAAACAGCACATTTAAAAATTACTTTCTGAGTTCAGCTGTCAGAGAAGCTTTCTGTTGACCTTTACAAATTGATACAGTCACAATCAATGGACAGAAGTTTAAGGGCAGTCTCTGGGGTGGGGAGGCAGGAATGAACCCAAACATTTATAAAATATATATGGAGTGTGTTTTAAAAAGCCCAGCAGAAATAACAGCAAGTATTAACAGGGAGTATATTTGAACAAAGTGTTTCATAAAGAATTTATAATACCTGGTTCTAAGTATGGTTAGTTAAAACTTAGCTATTGAGATGATTTCTGAAAGTATATAAAACTAAAAATAACAAATAAATGTGCCTTAGGTTGGTGCAGTGCAGCAATAGGTTGGGTGAGGAAAGCAATTAGAGATGCTGAAGTTGCTTTGCCAGATTCAGCTGCAGGGAAGCTGTGCTTGAGGTGCAGCCTGGACTCCCCCATGCTCCCTCCAGCCTTGGGAGGCAAAACCATTTAGAAAGGCTCAGGAGGAACTGAGTGAAGGGGGACCAGCCAGTCTGTGATTTCAGCTGCTGCCTTGCCAGTTTTTAAAGAATCTGTGAGGCACACTGAGAAGCTCCTGGAACAGAAGCATGCAGTCCTCCCCTCCCAGGTGTAAAACAGGCAGAAGCTTCAGTGCTGCAGGAGCTTGCCCTGAATATTCTGCTCATGTACAGGGAGGTTATCAGCACACCAGGATGGGCTGTGCAGAAGAGGCTGCCTCCACACTGGGCTGCATGTTCTTATGCACAGTGTCTAGAGGGAAAAAAAGGTTCTTGCCTAGACTTTATGTACTGAAAGTTTGTTTTTCCTGCCTATAAACTGCTGTCTGAAAGCACCTGTTTTAATAAAACATATGGGGTTTATTACTTAGTGCAGCCATGGGCAATTAGGCAAATAGAACCTTTGGTGTAAGGAAGTCTTGGGTAAGAGAGCACATTAATTCTTTCACTTGATGACCGTAGCATATACCACCCCCACAGACTCCAGGACGTGGTCTCTGTTCCTAGCCCAGAATATTTTGGCTCTAGACAAGGTGTGGCATCCACCTGGGGGTCCAGAGAGCCTCAGCACAGCCCCTGCCTTCCCCTCATCTGCAGTATTTCCAAGTCTAAATGATTACCATTTCAGCTGTCTTACGTGAGCTGGATTCTCCTGCCTGCTTGACAAGGTTATCGTGTTGCTTGAGAACCTGTTATTTTCATTAATGAAAAATAAACTGCATTCAGTCCCAATTTAATAGATGTGTGTGTATTGGCTCAAATAGGGTATTTCTGTCACCACCTTCTCCTGCATTGCACAGTCACCTTGAAGCACTTGGGCAAAGCAGCTCTGAAGTGTTGGCTCTGTTCTTGCCTTTTAATGGGGCCACTCAAACCCTGTCTTGGCCATTTCAGGTGTGTCCCATGAGTTTCTTTGACTCCCAAGTGTTTTTCCAGGGACTGTTTAAGTCCCCCTGCAGTTTTGCCTCATTGATTTGCCAGAAGTTGGGAAGGCTGTTCTTTTCTTTGGGCGTTGAAATTTCACAGTTACTTTAATCATTTTATTAGCTGGTGTTTGGGTTATGTGATAATTACCAATGTAATGCAAGGAAGATTTCTGTGGGTGATCTTGGGGAAATACCTTTTACATGTCACAAGTGGCTTGTGCTTAAGCTGTAATGAGGCGCCTCTTGCTGTGTGCTTTAGTGGTGACTAATTACCCGTGGTACAGGAGAGACATAACAGCACCTGTCCCACCCACCCGCTCCGAGCTGCATCTCTTACATAAATGATGCTTAAATACTAGTCAGGGGGATCTGAGGGCTTTGTGAGCATCTTGCCAATAGATTTTCAATATTGTGCAGGGAGCCAGGGCTGCAATCCCATTCCCATCGTGGCGGCTGTGGATCTCCCAGGCTGAATGAACACGCTCCCCCGCGCACGCACAATCTCCCTGTGTTTGCACGATGGTAATTAAAATGCATTTAAGTTGAGTGAGTGCTTGTGATATTTGGGGGCCCTCTGGGGAAGGCAGAAGCAGGGAGGGAGGCAGCCAGGCCTGCGGCTGTCGGGGGCTGTGTGAGTCCTGGAGGAGTGGCAGGAGCTGCCGGAGAACGCGGCCACCGCCGCAGCACAGGGCAGTGCTCGGTGCCAGCTGAGCACCCTGGAGACCACTGCCAGGGGGAAAGAGCCCTTTGTGTCCCAGCAAAGCAGCCTGGGAAATCATTTTGGTCCAGCCTCACAGCAGATCTTACTTACTTGGCATCCCTTGCCAAATTGATTTTTGTTGAAGGTGCGAAAGACCGGACCAAGTGCCCGGTTCCCCTGTGCTCTCCCTGCTCCCACCTGTGGGTGTGCTCCTCTGGTGCTTGTGGGTTCATTCCCTCCACTCCTTCCCTTGGCATTGAAGAAACAATCCAAATCCTTCTCACTGCTGGGAGCTGTAGAGATTTCCAGCACTTTGCCCTGGTAGGGAGCCAGGATACGTCGTGACACAGGGATAGAGGGAAACAGGCTGCCACTGCTGCTGCACTGGAGCAGGACTTGAGAAGAGTGAGGGTTGGAAAGCAGGGAGAGCAGTATTTGGACACTCTTGGACCTTCAGCTTGGCACTTGGAAGGACACATGGCCTTGCATTATGGTCATTTATCTGCAGGCTTATTAGTCTTAGAAGGTATGGGTGATGGTCTGTACTTTGGTGCTGTAGGTGGAATTTTGGTTCATGTCATTAAGGGTTAATCAAACCATCTTGGGTGCTGCACTCAAGTGCCTGACTAGTGCAGGAGGAGTCAGTCTGTAATGTTCTTCAGCAGTAACAGGGAGGATGGTTCCTCTGGGTGATGGTTCAGAGCAGCAATATTTCCATGGACTAACTCTCACTCTGGAGTTGATTTCCTCGGGGAGGAAGCGTAGGTCAGCTGGAAAAGGGATGATGGTGACATTTCTTTTGTTCTGGGAGGAGCAGTAAGGAGCCCAGAATGGGAGCCTGGTAAAAGGAAGAGAAGCTGGAGGGCAGAGGAGACCAGTGTTGTATTTCAGAGCTACTTGAAAATTATTTTCTTGTCTCAAAATGCAGCCTTACCTGAGCTAAGCCAGGTGCTGGGAGCAGAGACCACTCAAATCTTCCTTAGATAATGTATGCTAATTGCTTGTTCGGATTATCTACTTCATTGGGAAGTAG
The DNA here is from genome assembly GCA_013400635.1 of Hypocryptadius cinnamomeus. Classification (NCBI taxonomy): domain Eukaryota; kingdom Metazoa; phylum Chordata; class Aves; order Passeriformes; family Zosteropidae; genus Hypocryptadius; species Hypocryptadius cinnamomeus. The sequence continues at coordinate 152,328 of VYZP01049893.1, read as the reverse complement.
CTTGCAAATGCTGAAGATATTTTGATAAACTAAGTTATTTTTTGCATCTGGTATGAAAATCCCACAGTCTTCCTAAGCTACCCCGCTGCATAAGTGGCTGTAAAAAATTGTTTTAATTTTAAATGTTTCCCTAAAACAACATGCATGCTGGTAATTTGCCAGTTTGACCACTGGAGCCATAAGCAACTCCTCAAAGCCAGCCTGATGGGGGTGGCGGTCAGCAGCATGCTGCCACGTGTCACCCCCATGTCACCTCCATCCCTCGGCTTCCCCACCAGCTTGGAGGCTTATCTGCTGCCTCCTTGTCAGAGTGAGTGCTTCCAGATTCACAGCAAGACCTCAAGGAGAGACAGATGATAGAGCAGATGGTAGATGACTAATTTGGCAAAGTTAGATGAGTGGAAATTGTTTGCTTTAATTGCTTGTCAAGTCCAGTACCTACATTATAGTTAAGAAGTGACTATTTACCCTCAAACAGAACAAAATGTGGAAAGGAGGTGTGTGTGTGTGTGTTTGCGAAGAGTTGGGAGAAAAAGTACAGAAGTACACAGAGAAAAAATTTGGTACCAAGGCTTGAGGCAGAAGAACCATTGTTAAAACTTCTTGTATCCATTTCTGCCTTTTCTCAGTGGTAGCTGTGTGATACAGGTCCTGCATAACATTATTCCTATTTATTCCTTTCCAGTTGCTGTGCCATAATATAGATGTGACATAACTAAAAGAGAAACAATGCTGGAAATACTGGCATAAAACAAGCTGGTGATGATGGCTTGACATGGTCAGTACAAGTGAATACCCATGAAATGTTGCTGTATAAATCTGGTCAACGCTTTGAGGGTGTTTTTTGGTTGGTATGAACAGGAAGGCACATCAGTAAAATGCACTGTGTACCATCCACCAAAGGGATTTGGAGATTTTGGCACAAGGAGAAGGTTCCATCAGCTCAGAAAAGCGTTATCACACATAGCTAATCCTTCTTGATGGAGTCACAATCAGTGTCAGTCTCTACTGTGCCCAGCTGTTTCTGTTCATAAAATTGGGAATGAGCTTCCATTTGTAGGCTTCTCTTGGAGGTGGGACCAGGCTGGTAACACACATCCTTGCAACTTTTCTGGACGTGCTGGAGAGCTTTCACAAAGCTGTATAAAATTATATTTGAGATTTTAGTGAACCAAATTTTGTGAAATTAATTCTTTTGGTCCCTGCTACTGTCCAACGCAGGGACCGCTTCTCCATGCTCTGCAGAAGAAATGCTATGGGGAAAGTGTTGGTGCTGCCTGTACTGTGTCACCTCATCCCAGTGACACCCTGACAGCTGGGCAGCCCTGCTGAGCTCCTCTTGTGGCCATGTGGCTGTCCAGGGGTTCGTGGCACTCGGGTTGATTGCATGCAACTGGATTCAAATGGGATGATAATTTTCTAGTGTAGAGCAGACCTTGCGGAAGGAAAACACTTGTGCCAGCTGAGCTTTTAATTAGGAGTACAGAGAAAATTATGCTCTCCTTCATTACAGTCTCCCACCTAGGGAAAGAAAGCCTCCAATTCTAAAGCACTCTCCCAAACCACTGGGAAATGGCTGGTGACCTCCAGGAGTGTTTTGCCTTCTCACGGGAAACATCTGCAAGGCTGTAAGTGCAGACAGCCCTGGCTTCATTAGGACGTGCCTAATTGCAAGAAAATTCAGGGCTTTTGCAGCTCATTCAAGGAGAACTGTAAAATAATAATGAAAGGATTAAAAGTGTGTTTCCCCTTCCTGTGTGCCTACGTGACAGGGTGCCCAGGCTGTTGCTGAGAGCGTGGAGCAGAAAGAAGTGAATGGGGATTGCTGGTAATTAGTTGTTCCTTAAGGGGCTCAAGTATTCCCCCCATCTGGGGGTCTTAACAAATTGCCACGAGTGTTTGCAATTATTAATGAACAGTTCTGTTAGCTGCCTTTCAAGAAACCCTGATAATGGTGCTGTCTGTAAAAACACAGCTAATTAAGTAAATAAGTGGGAAGTGCAGGAGAAGAATGTGTTAGAAAGAGATGATGACTGTTGTTGGGCTCATCTTTTATGGGGTGAAGGAACCTGTGATTGTCCTTTTTATAAAGACATTCCTCAAAGCAGTAAGTCCGAGAATTTAAGTGTCCCTTTGTGGTTTTGGCCCACTTGACAAACTGATTGACAGAGGGAGGTTGTGCTGCCTTCAGGCAGAGGCTGGTGCAGGGCAAAGGCACTGCTCTCCTGCATCCTTGCCAAAGAGATAATAATAAATGTTTTATGATTCAGAGGAAAATATAGTCAGATGCTTGAGATAACTCCCTTGGAGTTAGAGACGAGGATGCCTCATCACTGCTTCTTTGAGTGTGCTTTGGGAGAGGATTGGGACACCAGGATTTCAGGTGGGGGTGACCTTGGTGGAGATAATGGATTCCACTCTTCTTTAGTACTCCAGATGTAGCCTGATCTGGAAAGGGGTTGAATAAGAAATGATCTCCTTCCAAAAGTTGAGCTGGGAGGATTATGAAATCCATTAGTATTAGAAGGAGCAGAATGAGATGGAGGCAAGTGTGATTTCTTAATTTAAGGTATAGATTTATCATCAACAGAGCAGAGCAAAATAATGGGCTAAAAAGCAGAATCTAATGGACATTTTTAAATGTCTCCATTATTTACCACCCTTAAGTGAGCGTTTGAACGGTTTGGCTATTTTATGAAAAAATGTCAATGGAAAATTAATTTCCAAGTCATGTGCATGAATATTGATGTAAAACATCATTTCAATACAGAGGATTATTACTGTTGTAATTGGGGCCATTAGGAGCTGAAACTCTGTCACTTTAGGTAGCTGGTAATAAGTAAACAACTGACTGTGAAGCGTGAATGTATGAGTAATGCCTGAAATCCACTTTGGTGATGACCCAGCAGTGCTCTGCTCCAGCACCCACCCAAAATCCCCCATGACCGGGGTGCAGCTGAGAAGTGGCCACTGGTTTGTTGCCATCACTGCTGGTTTGGGATTTCCCAGATGGAAGAGGCATGTCCTTGAGCTTTGGGATCCCCTCAGTGGGTGACTCTGCACTTGAGCACTCTGTGAGGTTTGTGTCAGAGTGTGGAAAGAGCAGGAATGGCTGAGCACGTTCAGCTGGAGAGATGGATTTGAGGGCTTGGTGGTGTGTCAGGAAATCAGGGCAGGCTTAGGCAAAACACAGGGGAAGTCTGATTTTCCTGGGTGTGCACTGGAGGGTTTCCCTCATGGAGATGTAAGGCCTCCCCTGAGCAAGGCAGAGTATGTGGCCAGAGATGCTCAATAGCAAGAGCAGCTTCACACTGGAGGCACATCTAAAGCTGCTGCTCTTTGTCCTGTGTTAGAGACAGGGAATGAATATTTTTTATTAACCAGCAGAGGTTCTGCTGCAGGAACAGTTAAAGCACACAATCTTGATTTTTTTTTTTTTTTAATTTTTTTTTTTTTCTGCTCATCCGTTTCTGGGGCTCTGTAAGACTACACATCTAACAATATACAACAAAGTGCTTTGAAGAGGGTTCATGAAATACAGATTGTGGTGGTTTTGCATGGTGTGACAAGGAAATACATTTTGTTGTGCTTGTGTTTATGCCTGTAAACAGCTGGAACATCCCTGCAAAGACATATTATTTTAGCACTTAATTTTAAAGAGCTGCTACAACACATAGATGCCTGTTACTGTTCCAGGAGAGGAGCAGGAGATGAGTGGGATATGTTCCTGCTCTGTGTTGAGCTCAGGGACAGAGGGATTGGGAATCTTGTGTGACTGCTGCTCAGCTCCCACTTCACACACAGTTACTTCAGTGCTTTTTAACTGCCTTGGCAAATCAGACCCAGAACAATTATTTCTGCCCTGGAGCAGCTGGGAGTTGCCTCATATGGCTCAAAATGGGGCATAAAAATTTTAAAGTAGGAGTTCCCAGCCTGCTTTCTGGCTTGTGTCCCTCCCCGGTTTGGCTCCCTGGCATCAGTGGGCCAACAGCAGCACCTTTGTGATTGTCCCTGGCAGCAGCATTTCTCTCTCATGTCAGGAATGCCTTTTTACCCCTTTGGTTGATATTTGCCTTGAAAAACCTGTGAGAACATCTCTTATCTCTCTGTTTAAAGGATTCTCTGCAAAGGATGGGAGGTACTGTCCCAGCCCTTCCTCCTGCAAGTGAAGGACCTAACCTGCTTTTCTTAAATACTGGCATGGTTTCCTCTTTTGTATTTTGAATGTGACATAATTATTAAGTGCATCAAAAGCATTCATTGCAAAGCTCAGACAGAGAGATTAATGACTTATTGTAACAATGGATTATTAATGATCCATGATTGTACCCACATTTGCTTTGTGACTTCAGCTTGTTGTGCAGGTCAGAGCTCTCTCCTGCTCTGAGTTCTGTTTCTGCATCAGCTTGCACTGCTGGTTGGGTACCAATGAAAAAAACAAAGTGCATTCTGTGCCCCTCAATTGATGTAGATAATCACTTTTGGTGTGTGACTTGATTTGAGGCAATCTGTGACCAATTTTTTGTGGAAGGAAACTCCTCTTTTTAAGACAGACATTTAGTGCTATGAGATAAATTTAAAGGATCAGCATGATTTATTCTAAATTAGCTTTAAAGGGTTTTGTTGGTTTTTAATCCAAAGAATTGATTGCTAGCCATATCAAAAACTGGGAGAAGTTGCTGCAGTGGTTTGGCTGTACAAAATTAATCTCAGATAAAACTCATAGCCCTGATTCACATCTGGGCTGGCTTCACCCCTGCTGAATCCTCTTGTAAGAACAGGCTCCAGGTGTTTGTGCCTCCTCACAGCAAACAAATGGCTGCATTAGCTTACAGGAAACGTTTAATGGGTGTGCAACATGGAATATCAGTGTTGCAGTGTATAGCCTTATTAGCTGAGCTGCAGGAATTGTTTTCTGAGCTGTGTTGGTCCTTAGCACGGATTGCAGAATGGAAGGGAAGGTATTTATTAGTCCTTGGGAGCCTTAAGACAGAATAATACTTACCTGGCTGGAAATATGATCAGTCCTGTAATGGATACTGCTGTATTTAAGGAAGGAACACACAAACCCATTTTGTAACTGCTAAGCAAGTATTTTTAGGTGCCCTGGCAGGCACAGGGATGTGTCTCCCTGAAGAGTTAGCACACAAGGGCAGGTCCCGAGGCTTTTCTGAATAAAACTGTACATATGAGCTAGGGCAGGGCTTTGTATTTCAAAAAGAAAGATGTGCCATCTCCTAGCTGCAGTGCTTAATCCCTCCAGTGTTCCCAGTCCACCAGAGCTAAGTGACACCCCAGTATGACCATGCCTTTCCATCTCCCAAAATAGCTGTTAAAAATATTATAAATGAAATCATGTTTAGGTATCATTTACTCTAAGTGGAAAGGTTTTACAGAAAATCTAAAAATTGGAATGTTCATGCTTTTAAGCCTCAAAATGAGGTGGTAGCTTCTATTTTAAAACCTGAGCAAACCAAGCAGTTCTGTTTTTCTTCAACACAGTATAAAGAACACAGGTCAAATATTTCAAATTTTTAACTGTAGCGAGAACTTTGAAATTTTACGTTTAGGTCATAGAAAGAAATAAAATTCCAGCATTTCCTCTGGTGGGTAGACCCGGTGCCTGTTTAGAGAAGCAGCCCTGCAGTGCCTGTTCAGCTTTGGTCTGTGCTCTTTGGCCCCTGGAAACACAACCCAAAAATGATCTGATCAACCCTTCACCCTGAGTGGTTTGTAATGAAACCAGCCTGTGGGAGTCACAGCTCAGCAGGAACAGGCTTCTGCTGCCATTTTTGGGGCAGAGGGAGTTTCCTTGGGAGAAAACTTTGAGCAGGTCATGGGCTTCTGGCTGCCTCCTGAAGCCCTTTGCCAAAAGGCTGCTGGAAGCTCAAATTGCCCCGGCACAAGAGCAAATAATCCTGCAGCAGAGAGACCACAGAGGGAACAGAGATTAGAATTGTTCCCATTTCTAGTAAGGAAAAAAAAACAGGGGAGAGGGGAGGGGGTATAATAATAAACAGTCAATAATTGTAGTACTCTGAAACCTAATTACTTTTGGTATTTATAAAAAGGCCCTGCATCATTCAAAAGAGTATGTTTTAGCCAATTTTACTGATTATGCCTCCAGTCATGAAGAGTTTTGTTTGTATTGATCTGATCCAGAAGTGGGATTGGCTCCAGAAATGCCATTCTTGTCAGGCTCTTGTTTTGCATAATATAATGCCCATTTCAAAAGTTTAGATATAGCCAGATTAATTTGCTCACAGATAAGAACAACCCACAAGCTGTTGATTAAGAAGAAAAAAAACGTGCATTGAAACAGCCAAACCAAAACCAGCCCAGCCCCTCACCTGACCATTTAAGAAGCATCCCTGTCCAAGCAGGCTGAGCAATGTGTGGAAAGGTGATCATGTAAAATGCTGCTTCTGTACTTATTTCTCTCTTTTTTTTTTTGTCATTGCATGATGACAGCAGGCTGATACCCTGAGCTGAGCTGGGATTCTGTGGTGGCTTTTAACTGGGCTTCAAAATGTAGAACTGAGCGGTGTAATATTAAAGGGTGTCCTTTGAAAAGTGTATTAAGATGGTGTTTCCTGGCATTTCTTTGCTGTGCATTCAGCCTGGGGACTTGTGGAAAGACAATGTGTTTTTAGCTGTTGTTTTGCTCTTATTTAATTGTTTAAAGCTGGGAAGAGCTGGGGTCTTAAGGAAAGTGATGAGGAAAACAATATTGAGTGTAAGTCTTCTGCTTGGGTTGCTCTTGGCTTGTCCAAAATACTATTCAGAATAGGGAAGATGTTGAATTATCCAGGTCAGCTTGGATGCACAGGTCTCTCCAGCCTTGTGTCCTTCAGCCCATGATGGGAGTGCCTCTGCCCAGTGTCTGATTCTGTCACTGGTGGAACTGGTGGCGCTTTGCTGAGACCTGAGTTTGACCCTTTGGCTTCTGGGGTCTACCTGCTTGGCCTTTTTCCTGCATTTCTGCCTTTTCAGCCTTGATGCATTTGGTGGTAAATACCAGCACTTCAGCCCATTTGGTGAGAGGTGTTTCAATTGCTGAGACGATCACAGGCTGTATTTCTACGTTCCTATCTCCACTGCTGGTATTCAAGTGTGACCCAGCCCTGTGAATCATTACAGATTTTTGTTGCAACTCCCTGCATCACTGTGTGCAGATTTCATTGTGCCCCAGTGCCCCTCTTGCACAGTGGCCTGATGGATTGTGCTGTGTTTTTTTTGCAGTGTGTGCTGGCACTGAGAACAAGCTGAGCTCCCTGTCTGACCTGGAGCAGCAGTACCGGGCCCTGCGCAAGTACTATGAGAACTGTGAGGTGGTGATGGGCAACCTGGAGATCACCAGCATCGAGCACAACAGAGACCTCTCCTTCCTGAGGGTAAGCAGGCTGCTGTTCTCCTTCCCTTCTCCTTCCTCCCCCCTTCCCTCTGCTTCTTTTTGGGGGAGCAGCGATAGGTGCTAGGCTGGAAAAGACCAGGCTTCTCTGCCAGAAGCTCTGCTGTGATGGAAGAGGATGATAAAATGCCAGGGATGTGCAGAGAACAAGAGCAGTGTCATTGCTGTGACAGGTGCTCTGAGTGTGAGTCATTCAGATTTATCCAGGATGTGGGGGAGAAAGCTGTGCCACTGGAAGGTGACACCTCGCAGGTCTCTCACTTTGTGTCGTCCCAGGGCAGGTTAGGTGGGGTTTAGGAAGGTCAGAGAATCATGCAGATAAGCACTGGAGCACTGGGGAAGCTAATCCTAATAAAATGCTAGATATGGACTGATTTATAGACTAAGCAAGGGAAGAACTCTGGGCAATGTTTGTGGAGCATTTAGGAGAAAGAAAAAAAGGGATTGTTGAATAAACATGAAACCTCCTTTGGATATGAGACCAGAGCTAAGAGCCTAACAATCTCCAGCATCCAGGGGAAGTCTGTGATAGATGAAGGCTGTACTGCTTTGGGGGAACCTTGTGCATTCCCTCAGTCCTCTTTGCATCAAATTTTGGATTTGTGAAGGAACACTCCAGTGTGGTTTGCAGACACCCTGTTGCCCTGCTGGCAACCACAAGAGAGGAAGGTGAACACCAAGTACAAAGAACTTAGGCCCATCATTATTTGGCATTTCACATTCTTTATGTTTAAAGAAATATCCCACTAAAGGAGTGATCCAGGTGGGCATCTGAGGATGCTGCAGGTGATGTGGCTGTAATATGGAAGGTAGGTCTGAGGGCCAGGGTAGAAACAGCAGCCTGTGCCAGTGTGGTTGCAGGCTGTGCTGTGATTGTATCTCCATGACACAGATAAGGGTTTACACTGCTGATACTGCTCTCCTGTACCTCTTAAAAACGCTGCTGTCACGTTGCAGGATGCGTGTCTGTGTGTCAGTGGCACGCTCACGTGGCAGGAGTGGTGGAGTTTAAATCTGGCAGCAGGAAGAGGTGGGTGTAACCAACCCAGCTGGTTGGGTTACACTCACTCATTGCCTGTGCTGGGTCTTGGGTGAGCTGAGTGCTCAATTCCAGTCTGTAAAACTGTGAGCTTTCCACCACAGTTTCTAGCAAAGGCAAAGCCAAGCAGCATGTTTGGCTCTGCTTCACACTGAATTTGTTGGGGGTGTCACAGCCTTGCCACTCCATCCACTGGTGTATATTTACTCAACGTGTGCACCAGGCTGCTGAAAGATCTGTGAGCAAAACTCAGCTAGCAGACAGGTCTGGAGTAAAGTTTGGGGTGCTAATTGCACTCAGACTAACAGATTGCCTGTTAATTTGAGTGACAAATGCCTCGGAAGTGAATGCTATCCCTACATTTCACAGTTGTGACAGGTGGGGAGGAAAGCACATATGCCTTTGCTGTGAAATAGATACAGCCTTGGTGCAGCTGGACCAGCGTTGGACAGGTGGCAGATCCTCCTCCTGTGAGGGCAGGATCCCTGCTCTGACTGGGGCATCTCTGCAGTTTCAGATGCCTGCTGAAACCCCCTGGTTGGAATTCATGGCAGGCAGTCCTTCCGCTTCAGCTTTCCTTCCTCCTCACTCCTGCTGGGAGGTGGGGAAAGCAAATTACTTGGAAATTAGGAATTAGTGTTCCTTGCAGAGAACTGCCATAAGCAGCATAAAATACTGGTGGAAAGGAGGCAGTCAAATCATCAAATGAGATCAAGAAGGAAAGGTCCTGTTCAGTAAATGGAGGTGGTTTGGTCACCTGTGCTTTTTGGTGACAGCTACTATTGCTTTTTTATTAGTTTTATTACTTCTCTTACCTGCATCTGCTTCCTCACAGATGTCTCAGCAAAAAAGCAGAACTTGAAACAAAACTCAGCAAAGTGGAAGGCCTAGTTAGTATGATAAATTGTAGTCATTAAAGTAGAAAACCAAACAGAAGAGAACATGTTCTCGGTGAGGCAAATAAATAAATAAATGTTGGCACATTTACGCCGATAATTCGACATTCATTAGTCAGGCAGTATTACTCCTTTTATCATATTAAAAATGGTTTTAATGGCCAAATGAAGGTGGCAGATGGGACATAACTAAGAGAAAGGCTGTTTGTCTCTCTCAGACTTAAATAAGGTGAACTCTCTGTGCGACATCACGCTCCTTCAGCCTGCTCCAGTGTCTTAGTCTCTGTTGCAGTAATTGCCCTCTTCCTCTATCAAAAACACTTCAGGTAGATGCTGGTGCAGCCCTGGGTTATCTGTGTCCCTATCTGATGACAGCCATGGCTCTGTGTGCCCACCTGCCCTCTCCACAGTGCTCAGCTTAGCTGGGCAACTCCTTGCTCCGGGACAGAGGGAAGACCTGCTAAGCTGTAGGCATGCTGAGCCTTTTCATTATGCAGTAGTAAACAAATAGCATAAATGAATTGAAGTGAAAAAACCCCATAATTTTATTTACCCGGCAGAGGAACGTTAAAAGATCAGCATCCCATCTCTCATATTTATTTAGACATTTATTCCCTAAGTAGATTTGCTTTATGTCTATGAGTTAGCTCTCTGGATATCTGCTGATGAAGACTAAAAGGGGCTGTCTGTCACCTGAATGAAGTGCTCAGCCACTTCAGCTTCCAGGCCTGCAGCTCATGAGGAGCTGGATTTCTGTAAGAAGGGATTGCACATGCCAGTTGTTCCTTTTCCTGCTGTTCTTATATGTGAGCAGAGCAGGAGGACATATCATCTGTGTTATACTTTAATATATTTTATTTTGGTTCCTGCTTGTGTCATAGTCTGGGTATTGCCTTCCTGTGAGCAACTGCAATAGGAACTTGTGTTCTGCATGTGCTGCCCTCCAGCTCTGCCAGCTCTGTTCCTGCTGCTTGCTGCTGCCCTGTGCTGTGGCCACACTGGAGTTGTGGCAGAGGAAAAATTGTGTCTCAGCCTGAGTGTTGGGTAAGGACAGATATTTCTGACATTTATCTGACAGCTGGCTTGCTTTGTCCTTCTTCTGAGGCTCAGCCTACCCACAGAAAATGGACAAGGGGTCATTCAGTTTTTGCAGTCCTACCTCTGCCAGCTGTGGCAGGGAAATGAGGCTGAGGTTAATGCAGCCCATGGCTGCTGCAGTCCCACCTCCCTGTGGCAGCCAAGGCAGGCTCTCCACTGGAATTAGTGCTGCCAAGAGCTTGATTGAACTGAGCAGGACAAATATTGGGGTGGGAATCAGTCCCTCAGAGCTGTCCCTGTGCTGTGTCCAGGCTCCCCCAGGGAGTCAGCAGTGCCAGTGGGAAGGGTCAGGCTCCGTCTCCCACTGCTTCCCAAGCCACCAGCATGCTTCTCCTAATTGCACAGCCAGGCTCTTGCCCTGGGATTTGCCCCATGAAACCAGATCAGCTGCTGGAGCTGCTGCGTGTCTTGAGTCTCATCCAGGAGAGAGCTGAGATTTACTTCCCTGCTTTGGACTTCAGGAAAAAAAAGCCTTGAGAAAAGCTCAGGTTGTTCACTGGTTCATGTTGCAAACAACTGTTTGAAGAACAGAAGGGGGAACCTATTTTAGTTTTGCTTGGCAGAGCTGGCAGTTCCTATTGTGGGCTGTACTTACTTCTTAATAACATCTCCATGTTCAATTTTCAAAATAAAATACATAATTAGTGTATCACATAACCAATCTTCTGCAAGTACTTCTGTTAAACACATTTGGTAAATGAGAGTTATCTTTGACTAATCCCCTGGCTTTTAGCAATTCACAGTCAGTAAATTGTCTTCTGGTGCCCAGATTTTGTTTAACCAATTCAAATTATTTATTTTTAAAGACATGATCAAAGTTCTGTGCTGTTCCCTGCCATAACTCTCCCAAATGATTATGAAACTCATTTTTAACCATGATCAACAGTCTTCAAAAATTGTCTACCACTGGGTTTATGGGTTCTTTTTGCATTCACCTCAGCAGTGCTTGTGTAGCACCTCCAGCCACACTTGCAGGGCAGCTGTCTGGGTGGATGTTTCATGGTGAATATTACATTTATTGCAGAGATGTAGGGCCCCATCTCTGCTCTGCCAGCACTCATGGCCCCATGCTTGGTGGGAGCCCCTGCCAGCCCCACCTTAGCCTGTTCCTTACATCATATTTAGGCTCTGTGGCAGGAGGGATTTGGCCATTTGGACTTTATGTGCTTTGCTGTTGGTTGTGTTTAATGTTTGGAGGGAGTTTTGGTGGAGCAGACCCCTCTGCAGGGCGAGGACTGCCAGAGAGCCAGGGGAAGAGTTGGGTTGCCAACACTGCCTGACCCCATGGCATTGGGAGCTGCTGCTTGTTAAAAAAACAGAACTGGGGGTGGGTTTAAACCCTTTTTGGTATTTTACAGCAAAACAGGGCTAAGCAGACCCATTTGCAAGCTCTGGTGGCAGAGCTGAGAGGAGATGTTGGCACAGAGAGAGTCAGCATCAGAACAGGCGTGTCGGGGAGGGGTGTGCAGGGATGGAGGGCATTGCTTGGCAGAGCAGTGTGAGCCTGTGTGGGGCTCCTGAAGGCCTGGCAGCACAGCCCTGCATCCCTTCTGCAGCAAAATCTGACTGCCCAGCTGACAGGCTTCAGTAATTCCCTGCTCAAGATAAGGGGCTGTGGAGTTCTGTGCCTGGCAGGAGGTCCCAGAAAGGCTGTGGGGTAGCTGTGTCTCTGTGCAGGGGGATTTTCCCCAGAAGTGCCAGGAAAGCACTGCAGGGTGGCCCTACCCAGAATGGGGATTTCCAGGAGGGGTTTGCTGCAGCATTTGTCATGCAGTGAGTTGCATCACTTGCCAGTGTGTGTGTGTTTTGTCCTTGGCTGGCAAGAGGCAAAGCGGCCTCCAGGTAATCACAGACATGGAAATTGAGCACATCTATTTCTGTGTTCCTGATTCCCTGCCAGGGCCTTACCTGTTAGAAAACAAAACAGAGACAGCAGAGGCGTGATGGTCAGAGCTGTGCATGCCACACTGGTGCCTTGAGAAGGCTGCCCTAGAGCAGAGGCCAGACAGAGCTAAAGAATAAAGCAGGGATTTATTAAAAGGCCTCAATGGATCCACCTTGGGCAGCACAAGAGCCCAGCCAGGGCTACACCCAAGATGAACCAAAATGGTCACAAAATGACTGACTGGTCATGAGGTCTCTCACTTTTGTAAGTTCTGGCCCATTTGCATATTGGAGTTAATTGTCCAATTACAGCTGCAGCCCATGAAGTCCCATCCTTCTTGTTTTTCTCTCTTCAGTCCACGTTGTTTGTGCTCTTGGGCCTGAAATTTGGAGTTGTTCTTAGTCCCCAGCTAGAGAAGGAATTGTTTTGTCTCCCTACTCTGTGAAGAGAGCTCACCATCCCCTCATATGAAGCCCAGACCCACGCATTAAACCAGCACAAAATCTGAGAACTATAAAAGCTAAAACCTGAGGCATCAACACAAATCTGGGTGGAAAGAGGACATCTCCAACTTGCTGTTGAACACAACTGCTGTGCTGGGTGGGTTACAAGAGACCAGTTGCATGCCAGACCATGCTTCTGGCGTGGACAGAATGTTTCACACGGGCTGTGATCAGCTGCCAGCTGTGCTGGGTGAACCTGAGCTGAGTTTCAAGTGAGCTGCATCCCAGACTCAGAGGGTGGAGTGGGAGCAAAGGCTAATTGCAGAAGGCATCTGTGATACAGCTCTGCTGCTCCAGGAATTAGGCTTCTTCTGCCATTTCCCATTGCTTGTGTAGAAATAACAGCTTAAAATGATCACAGCAGTTTAAACTCTTCTCAAAATGGCTAGGAAGCAAGGAAGGGAATGCCACAGATCTGCATGGTCTTCCAGGCCTGTCCTGTGCTTGGAAGCAGGTGCTGAAATGCTGCAGGCACAGTGAGTAGCTGAATACCAGGCACTGCTGTGGTAACTGGTGTTCCCTTGGGCCTCATTCCTTTGTATTGACAGGTACCACACTCCTCATAGTCCCTAACAGAGAGTTAAGCAGCTCCATCCTGACCCCACCACTCCCAGAGCCCCCCAGCTGGTAGGGAAAAGGCATCCAGCACTTTCTGACCTAAATGTCTTCAGAGGTGTTATATTATTTTTGTGCTGCTGTTGCTTATCCCCCTTGTGTAATCCTGACTTTCCTGTGCTGTCCCAGTCTCCATTGCAGGTGTGTGTAATTCAGGTATGTTCCTGTAGTTTTGCAGGCTGGCCTTAGCAGCCCCTGTGCCTCCCTTGGATGCTCAAAATCCCCTTTTTAGCACTTCCTGTCATGGTTTCAACCCATTTTTTGTAGGCACAGGACATGGTGCTGCTCATTTTGTACCAAAGCCTCTGGTCTAACCCTCAGGCTGCTACTGCTGGATGAAGCTTGGTAGCCCAGAGACCCTGCCCACACCTCCCCTTCCTTCTCCCTAAAAAGCTGGGTCAATATACAATTAATGCTCAAGCTGAGTTTGCCAAGCTATAACCAAATATATGCTCATTAGCATATGTTATTTAGCAATTAGTTTTGGTGGCTTGGTATGAAAGGTGCATTTGAAATTACCAGTTGTGTTTAGGAGGAGAGTTGGTGCTGTGGGAATGCAGGGCTGGAATCTGTGAGGATGCAGGGCTGGAATCTTTGGGAATGCAGAGCTGGAATCAGTGGGAATGCAGAGCTGAAATCTGGGAATGCAGGGCTAGAATCTATGGGAATGCAGAGCTGGGTGCTGTGGGAATGCAGAGCTGGAATCTCTGGGAATGCAGAGCTGGAATCTTTGGGAATGCAGAGCTGGAATCAGTGGGAATGCAGAGCTGAAATCTGGGAATGCAGGGCTAGAATCTATGGGAATGCAGAGCTGGGTGCTGTGGGAATGCAGAGCTAGAATCTCTGGGAATGCAGAGCTGGGTGCTGTGGGAATGCAGGGCTGGAATCTGTGGGAATGCAGAGCTGCAGTCTGTGGGAATGCAGAGCTGGAATCTGTGGGAATGCAGAGCTGGGATCTGTGGAAATGCAGCCTCCTGCTTTGGTGCAGCAATGAACTGTGGAGTGAAGATTTGTGTCTGTGCCTGCTGAGTGCTCTGAGGCTCCCCAGGAAGCATTTTTGGGGGGATGGAATCGAAGCATTGTTATGGAGGATGGCTGCAGGTTTCCAGGATGGCCTGGGTCTAATGGGGATGGCACTGGGCTGCTCCTCACATGCCACCTGCTGCCAAAGCCACTGGGGCAGTGACCCTCACACCCCCATGTCCATGTCCCCGTGGCTGATTTGCTGTGTAAAACTCAGGCCATCATTCTCATGGGGTGACAAGTAGGGGGTATCAGTCTGCCCCTTGCTGTGCATCCCCCCATGAAGGGAGAGTTCAGAGGCTCCCCTGCCAGAGCTCTTGGGGGGTTTGGGGGATGGATCCCACCATGGGGCTTGTTTTGCTCCTTCTCTGGGTTGGCAGTGGCCAAAAGCTTCCCCAGCTCTCCCACAACCTTTCTTTGCCTGTGTCTCCTTCAATAAGCAGGAGCATCCTTCAGCTGTATCATGTGTAGAGAGGAGAGGTCAAGATTTGAAGTCCAGCTTGATTAAGGAGTCTCTTTAAATTGTCTTCCAGCATTTTTCATTCAGCTCCTATTGTACAGCAGGCACCCCATCCCCAGCTGCCTGGGAAGCCTGTCTGATTCATGTGCAAGGCAGCAGTAGCCACTGTAGATCAGGAGAGAGATCAAAGGAGCCTGACTTAAATAATTCAGAGTAGCCCAGACCCACACACATGCTCGAGATCAGCAATATCCTTTTCACTCTATCCCATTTTTGTGTTGCAGTGAAGCTGCCCTTGGTTAGGCAGGGCAGAGCACTGGGGAGGTGATGTAGGGTGGCTCCCCCATGCCTGGGGGCTGCCAGGTGGATGGGAGGTGGAAATCTGTCCTTCTCACTGGTCCTCTTGAACCTCACAGGCTCCTCTGGCAGCTTTTGGGTCCGGCGGGGCTGCCCAGGCAGGTCTGGGATGTGCTCCTGCTCGTGCCAGTGTGCCATCCCACAGCACTCCCACCACCTTGCTGGCAAATTATGAAGTGCAACAGGCTCCAGGACCAAAAACATGCCCAGGACATAAGGATCACTGCTCCAGGAGGAGTGTTTCCCAGTTTTGCAGAGGTACATGCTGGGTGGGTCACGTGTGGAGGATGAAAATACAGACCAGGAGTCAAATATTTAACATGAACAAAACTGTTTGGATTTGTGGCTCTGTCTAGGCTTGTTACTTTTTAAAAATTAAATACAGACTATCAATTTTTTTTTCCCCCACTGTTTAGTGGGATTAGCCTGATTAGAATCTTCCTTCTGTCCACCCATGAAGGGGTCTGATGGCTGGGTGTCTGTAAAATACATGTGGCTAAGCCAGACCACAGAAGCTGCAGGGATGAGTACTACAAAAAATGTTGGTAGTGGAGAGGAGGACATTATTAAAAATAAAACAGTGCAAACCTTCTTAATTAGGTGTTGTTTCTCTTCGATGTTGATCTTCCCTCTAGGCCACTGAAACCAATTATACCCTCTCTCAACCACCTTATGTTGTTAATGATCTTACTCTTTAAATGTAAACCTCTCCCCTAGAAATGAGACTGGAAATGCTGGCCTTACTGAAACTTAAGAAAAACAAACAGCAAGAGTGAAGTTAAACCAGCCAATGGAAAAAAAAACAAAACAAAAAAACAACAAAACAACTGTGGTTGCAAACACTTGTAAATTATAAATGGATTTGTTAGGTTGTAAAACAAATGAGGAGTTTTCTTTCAAGCATAGAAATAAAGGTTGTGTGGTGTAAATGGTGAGTGCAATGAGATTTGAAGTCTTAACCCCAGCTAGAGTATGGTATAAGCTCTACCATTTCACTCTGATCACTGACAAGCTTTGCTCAGATATCATTGAGGCTTCTTTATTCTGCTCTTTGTCCACCTACCTTCTCAAATCCTTCAGTGGAGCAGAGATGGGAGCACAGATGAGGTATGGAGAGGGATATAGCTGCATATGTAATTGAGGTATAGCAGCCTGTGCCAAGTGGAAGTGGGTTACACTTTCCTTTGAGTAACATTTTTCTGTTTTCCCGAGCATTTAGGCAACACATTGCCAATTTTTCCTCTAAACCTCCCTCCCTCCCTCCAATCCCATTTTACTATGGAATAAAATGAAATTAGACAAACCAACTGTGAGGGAGCTGCATAATCTTGCATTGTAATACACCGACTGAGAGTCCTGGATCAATGGGCTTGAATTACTGTTAAAATCCATATGAAAAGAAAAACAAAGTCTTTTGCTGTAAGCTGTGTCAAGGGGTGGAGGAGCAGAGGGATGGATTGAGGCTTAGCCAACAGTTTTTGTGCTAAACTGGATCAATTTTAAAGGTTTCCTCTGTAGATGCCAGCCGCAGGGCCTTTATGGTTCAGAAATGTCAGCACAACTGTGCAGATTGCAGAATTCAGCAACAATGCTCCCACCCCAAACCTGGCCACTAATTACAGCCTCACAGTTGTGCAGATCTTAGGTGCCCAGGAAGGCTGGGGCAGAGGGAAAAGTTGGCCTTCCTGAGCATCCTCCTCAAAAATATCATGTCAGGGGAGCATTTTCATGGATGTGTGCTAGGGAAAGTTGCTTCATTGTGTGGGGCTGGTCTGAGGAGCTGGGGGGCTGGAGCTGGCCAGGCTGGGATAGAGGATGTGTCTTTGTGGGACTGGGGGATTGGGGATGTCTTTGCCCAACCCAACAAGCAGCCAGCAGGAATATCTCTGTTAACCACACGTGTGCTGGTTCTGCAGCTCAGAATTCTGAGAAATTCTGAGAAATTCTGAGAATGAAGAGAGCTGCAGAGTTCTGCAGCTCTTCATTCCTGCAGGGAATGAAACCAGGTACCACTGACTTCTCAGGGGACACGTGCCCGGGGTCATACATCGTCATGGGAAGGTGGAATGGGAAAAATTTGGTTTAAAAAGTCAAGGGTTTAGTCCTAGTTCAAGGCAGTACTTCCACAGGATAAGCACAACTGGTCTCATCCACTGGTACTCAATGTTTGAAGTTAACTCAAAGGCTAATAGAGTCTGCATGCTGTACTGAATGGCATGCAGTGTTTCTTTTCCCCCTTTGGTGGTCATTAGTCCTTCCAGAGAGAAAGAATGAAGTGCTTTGAGGTAATGTCTGAACATAACAAACCTGAAAATGTCAAAAGGCAAGGCAGAAATATCACACTGATTTTGACAAACCTGCACTGTTTTGTGCAGGGGAAAATAATACTGATAGCTTAATGCTGCTTACTGGAGGATGGCTATACCAAAACTGAATTTTGTGAGAGAGTTTGTGCTCATGCTTTAAGAAAACAACCTTAATGAGCACAACGTGGAGCTGAAACCCTCAAAGTAAATGCCATTCACTTTGAATATGGTGAAAGGGAGATTCCTAGCCAAGTGGTCCAAGGGCTTGAATGGTGGCCAGACCCTGATGTCACCACTTATTCTGATTCCTTATGTTTTAGGGTGTTCACTCACTTCTGATTCTGATGTTTTGGGATTGACTCAGATCCTAAAGTGCCAGCAAAAAACCAATATTACACATTGGTGTAATAATAAAATATTACACTTTGGTGCCTAATTCAGGATAGCAATGATGATGGTGGAAGTGTCTGTATATTGCTGCCTCCAGGCAGGGGAGCTTGAGATGTGCAACAGGGTTGGCTTAAATTCTGTAAACCAAAAAACAACCCCCTGGTGTAATACATACCCCAGGAATAATTATGACAGTTCAGCCCTAAAACTGTGATGCAGAGTGAAGGTGTAAGGAAGCAAAATCCATTCTGAATATCAGGGAAGCACAGAAGATGATTAGAGAAAAAGAGAAAGCAATGTTCTCCCTGCATTCCTGTCCCATTTGTGTGATGGTCTCATGAACACGATACCTTACCTAAAACAAGGAAATGTATTAAAAATATGCCTGGATTCATGTGGAAGGGCACTGCAGGAAGGGACACGATGAACTTCAGCTCCAAATAATTGTCAGCAGTACCCAAACAGAGAGAAATCATGTGAAAGAAAATCTTTGCAGGTATTTATGGTGGGTTATACCCACCACAGAGAGTGGACACAGCTGCTCAGCTTCAACCTACAACATTTTTGCTGGTGCTGGTTGCAGCTCTCCACCTGGTGCTGGGCGTCTTCCCTGCCTGCCTCCTCTGCCTGGTTGTTGGTTTTTTTTTTCCCCTGGAAATGCTGACATTCAGAATTGAGGCCAGGTGAGGTGCATCAGTTTAGGAAGTAGGAGCTGACCCCCCTGTGCTGTCAATTATCTCTGGTGCCTGGCAGCAGCGTGGCCGGAGGTCGCGGCGGCGGTGCCCGGTAATGACGGCAGGTGCTGGAACACGCTCCCTTGTCAGCTCATCATCCCAGTGCCAAAGCAATAATTTGATCTCAGCAGAACAGCTGGTTTTAGACTACAGATTATCCACTATTTCATCTCCTCACGGAGCTGCAGAGCTGATTTGTTTCAGCTACAGATCAATTATGTCCCAAAACAACACTCAGTTCACTTGTATCGTGTGAAATGAAGATAAAATGGGTCCAGGCATTAAGGATAGAGCTTGTATTACAGACCCTCTGTCCCTGCACATAAATACCCATCACCAGGGAGTGAGTATTCATTCATTCCTGGGGCCAGTCGTGCTCATTTCATTAGGAGGCAGTGAATTATTTTAGCAGAACAATGCACAGATAAGAATGAACTGTGCTTAAAAGGGCATTTATTTCGTGCACTTCCTGTTAAGTGTCCCTGGCTGGGGGATACCCTAATCACTCAAAGTGATCAAATGCATAGTCAAATACATCTGCTTAGAGCCTGTTGGGAAGCACTGCATATTGTGTGGGAGGAGATCAGTCTTTGCAAAGGAAGTGTTTTTACATAGTCTTTTTCTTGATGTTATTGGCCTTTTAAGCAAAAGTTCCTCAGTGAAATTGAGAATTCTTGCTTCATTTACAATGAAGACCCCTCACCTTGCAAATCAATGTGGAGCGTGCTCAGCCAGCACACGTCTGGACGGTGCTAAGAAGAAGCAGTGTCCCAAAATCATGGAATAATGGCTTAGCTAGAGGTATTCCTGGTAGGCAAGCCAGCATTTCGTCGGGCAGAGTAGGTCCAGCACATGTAAATCTATACCAACATGGATATGTTGGCATCTTTCACAGCAGCCCTGCCATCCCCTGCTTGGGGATCGATTCAGCTCGTGCTGGTGGCTAAATATGCCAGCTCGAGCTGGCTGCAGGTATTCACCAAGAAAATGCTGGTAAAATGTTAAAACACTGCTTTTTCTTTGGCTTTGTGAGCCTGCTGTTTGACCAAAAGGTGTAGTGTTTATTTAATAGAGGAGGTAATCTGCACACACGTGCACAAACACGTTGGAGCCAGCCAAGCCTGCAGCCAGGAGTTATAAAAATCCTATTTATTTAAATGACTTTGAATAGAGTTCACCTACTCCCTGAGATTTCAGTTTAAAAATAAATCACTTTGTGTGGTTTCTGCACCTCAGCTCCTCCTGTAAAAGGTCACCTTTCTCCAAATGTGCCTTCAGGTTGTGAGGCCTCATCATGGCTTTTCTTTTAAAGTTTCAGTTGTTGGTAAAAGCCTTGCTGTACCCAAAGTTTTGGGTTGTTCCTTCTGGAAAGAAATTACATATCCTTTTACATCTAGTAAGGGCTGAAACTTTGCTAGGTGAGGCAACTGGTAGTTTTACAATGTCTGCTGACTGAACTATCCCTGCAACTCTGAGAAGCCTAAACCCAACAGCCCCTTAAGCAACTTTCAATTTTTCTTTTTCTCCCATGAAATTTTAATGCTCCATCATGACATGAATTCATAGTGGATGCAAATGTTTATCAGATCTGCTGCAGACAGCATCCACTGGATGTTAATTTGCCAGAAGCATGAATCCCATTGTGTGTGGTTAGCAGGGACTTCTCAGAAGCAAAAGGAGCCAGCCTTCATCTTGGCTTCAGGAAAGCTCCCAGTAAAGGTTTCTCTTGTTTCCCTAAATAAACATCTCCAGCTCCATCCTCCAGAGGCCTCTCAGAGTGCCCCTCTGGGGCTCTCAGGAAACAAAAAGGACTCTTGTCTGATAGCACTCTTAAAAGGCAATGATTTTTCTTACCCCTCGCTTAACTGTCAGGTAATCAGCCATCATCTGGTTCAATACAAGGCTTTGTTTTTATTTGTTTATTTTTTAATTGAGCTAAATGCCTCCTCTGCTTTCCCACTGCCTCTGATCTCTGCTGGAGGGAACAAACCTTAGCAGCCTGGAACATCACACGTTTCCTTTTGTCTCCCATATGCTCTGTTTCAGTAACAGTTTTGGCTGATCACTGTGACAGCAAAACACCTTTTTTATTTAAGCTACAGCTTTCTAGAAATATGTCTTTGGGCTTAATCAACATAACCTTCAGCGGTTCTTTGAAACCCAGGATCTGAAAGCCATGAATGTCAGAAACACTTTATGGCTTGTGGGAGCCTTCAGTGCTTCTGACAGATAAAAGTGGAGGAGGAGGCCATCAAAAAATGCATCACATACAGCCTGGAATGGGATCTTGCTGGTGGCTGACAGTTGTGCCCCTGCATTGGAAAGGAAAGGCTACTGGAAGGAAAATGTAGGACTGAAAGACGGGATATGCTCTGCAAGACATCCGTGCGTGCCGAGCTTGGGCACCCTTTGCTGGCAGAAACAGTCCTCTGCCAAAAGGTCTTTTGGACGTCAGAGCTGTTGGTTTATTATTAGGACAGTACTGTTGTTGTTATTTTTAAGAAGGAGAGGATAAAATGAGAATAAATTACAGTAAAATGTCAGCAACTGCTGGAAATAGAGGAGTAGCAACAGTGTGTCTCTGGCATTTTTGCAGCCAGGCAAGCACACGCAGCAGGAACAGTGCCAGCGTGCAATTTCCATCAGCTCCAATTACTACCTTGGCCTGGTTTTAAATATTTAAAGTTTCATGTTTAATTTTGGATGATGTTGAATAACAAGAATCAAAATATGGAAATTCACTAAGGAGTATTGGTCGTAGCAAGCGGGTATCAATAATGTAAGCCGTGTGGGACTGAATGGCCCTGGTCTTCTAAGGCTTTTCCATTTCTCTTGTGTTCCCTGTCTAAACGTGATTTATTAAACAATCCTCTGAAGGGATTGTCCTTCTCCACTATCTTTTATTATTGGTGGGAGCCAATTTGAGGCTCACTCTGTTGTTGTGCAAGGGACCGGCTCCCTCGTGTGATTGATGAGCCAGATGGGAAGTGATTAGACTTTTACAAGCCCATGCCGCTTGGAACAATATTACCAGGAGGGAAAAAACCAAAAAATGCTGCTGTTCAAATTTCAGATTCATAGGCTATTATTGTTTCTGAGGTTCTCCTTCCTCCTCTTCTGTGTCTCCTCATTTTTCTGGCTTGCTTTGCACCATCAGGAGGGTGCGTGGAAGAGCGGTCGGTGGAGGTAACCATAGGAGGCAAAGTTGCCAGCTGCTGTGGGCAGCCACGCTTTTGTCTTTTATTGCTGTTATTTTTTATGAAGACTGATTGTGATTTGTTGCTGAGAGGCTTCCCCAGAGGTTTGCCTTCTTCAAAGAGAGGCAATAAACCAGGCAGGCTGTGGAACAAGGCTGGTAGGAGGAACAGGAGGACAGGTAGGACGTGCGTGCCGCTTCCCTAAGCGCCAGGAGGGGCAAAGCACAATCCTTTATATTGGGGCTGTCAGTGTGAAACCTGTTTGCTCCCATCAAAAAGCATTTGCTGGATCACTCCATGGTTTGTGTGCAGTGATGGCCCAGCAGGCACTTCTCCCAGGAATCCAGTGGTGTATCATCATGTTTACCCCTAAGATTCCTAAATCAATTCCTCATGTTTTCATTCAGGAGTTGTCACCTTGTTATTTTTTTATTTTCAAAGTGTTCCTCAGGAGATCTCTAAAGCTTTCCCACTGGAGCAATGGCAAATTGCAGCCAGACAGCTGAAACACAGGCGCTATACAGCAGCCAGGTATCGCAGTGACTGGGGAATCCCATTCCCCTGGTACAAGTTAAATGGATTATTCCATTTTGGCTTTAAAAATGTGCTCTTTATGCACTCACCAGAGCCTTGGGGGACTCTCCCCTGTCAGAGCTGTTCACTGAAAGTTGTCACTGAGGCCAGACTGAGGTGATGCCCAGCCCAGAACCTCTGGGGACAAACATGCTGGGGAGATGAGCACGAGCACTGCTGCTCGTGGCTTCTTGGCACCTCAGTGTTGGGATTTCATCCTGGTCAGCTGGAGTGGAGCTGGGGTGTGGTGGCATTGGAGGATGGAGTGGAGCAGCAGTGGAGCTGCTGCTCTGGTAGCATTGAAAGGATGCTTCATGAGGATTGTCCTGCTGTTGATGTTAAAGCTTTTGCCATATGGGAAAAAGGGGTAATGGGTGATGTTTTATGAGAGAGCTGATAGTAGATCACAGCACCTGGGTGAGGGAGGTGGGAAAGGAGGATTTGTGACCAAGAGAAGCAAACTTCTGTAAAAGACAAAGCTGTAGAAATCTTTGGTGCTTCAGCTGAACTGGAAAAGAATTAGAAAAGTCAATTGGGGTTGCTCCAAGTGAGAAATCTTTTTATTTTACCCATCAAACCAAAAGTCCTGCAAAGCATTTCTTTACAATTGAACTTTTTTTGTTCATCTCCAGGTTCTTAATTTGTTTTAAATAATGTGTCCTAGTAAACTTCAAAGCAATAAACACCTTGATTTTTCTAGTGTGTTTTTACTTCCCCTTCCCAGGCAGATCTATTTGCCACACTCAAGATAAATATGTATTTTACTTTGGTCAACCAAAAATTGATTTTTTTCTCCCCACACCCCGTGCTGATATGTTTATTCTTTGAAAACTTTCTCCAAACTAATAAGGATGGATTTTTCTATGGCATTTTATCAAATCTGCCTTTTCTTTTCTGGGTTAAAATTTGATGGAAACAAGTTATTCATAAAAATGCAGGTCAGTTTTTGTTGTAATGAAAAGATTTCTTGTCCCCATAAGAAATGTTATAAATGAAAGAAAATGAAGATCACAGAAATTGTAATAAAATTTGTAAATGTGTGTATCATTGAACTTCATTGAAATTATTGTAAGCGGGGCTGTTACATTGTTTAATTATGTACAATTATCCCAGGAACTGCTCAGTCCCTGCTGGAGCCTTTTCTCTTGGATTTACAATAGGCCATGGTAGAGTATTTTTCCCATTACTGTCATGGAAGCAGTAATTGAGCTGGATCTGATCTCCCACATTGACTGGCTTTATCCATAGAAGGATAATTTATATATGTACAACGAGTTGTCTTTGCCATTTTTAATGGGAGCCTGCAGCAGGCATAGAAGAGATGGCAGAATTTACAGTCCACTAAGGCATTTTTCATCAAGAGTCATCTGTGAAAACTGATTTGGGCATGTAAAGCAGGAACAAGATAGTTCTGCTAAGTCTTGGACGTGCTTGTCTTGTGGCCCACAGACTGGTGGCTCCCTGGTCAGTGGGATTAGGGTTTGACTACCTATATATATGCTTTGGAATCCTTCTCTAAAGAATCCAAAGAATCCAGTCCTTCCAAAGCCTGATCTGGTGGATGCAAGGATTTTGCCTTGCTAAGCATTTCAGTGCATTTGGGGGTTTCTTCATATTGATCTGCCAAACCCGCTCAATAGTATGATAAATAATTTATTTGCTGACACTTTGCCCAGCCTGCTGTCTATGCACCTCAAAGAGATGTGCTGTGAGAGCTGTCTGTGTTAGCTCTGCAGGCAGGGAGGGCAGTCAGAAACAAACACAAAGTTCAGCTGAAGCCTCTCCTGTGAGCTCGGCTGCCTCAGGCACGTGCCAAGGAGAGGAGGATGGATCTGCTGCAGAGCCTGGAGAAGGCTTTGGCTGCTGGGGAGGCTGTTGGGTGCTGTGCAGGGCTACCAGCTCCTGCCTAGGCACAGCTGGTGCTCCCTGTTGTGTTGGAGCTTGAGCCAGATGGGACTTTGGGTTTTAGGAAAGGCCAAACCACTTGAAGCCTTTCCCTGCCCACCTGTAAACACAGACTTGGTGCACACTCAGGGAGGGTAAAAGGAGTGACTGCCTTGTGTCTCTGGACCAGGACATCTCTTTGCCTCAGCTGCTTTTTGCAGCCCCCACCTTGCTCCTAAACCATCAGATGGAGCAACAACACATCAGAACTCAGGCTGGCACTTCCTGGCAGGCACGGTACCTGTGGACGGACTGGAGCTGTCTCAGCAAACACTGAGCCACGTGCAAGTTTATTCAAAACTGTTTCCATCAATGGAAGAGTACATTATTTATGATTCCATTTTCCTCTCTGTTTGGAGAGCATTTATCAAATCAATCAGAGAATTAATTAGGTCATTATTGTTTTTTCATTATTTGCCTAAGCCTTGGTGTATTTACGCTACACAAATAGAAAGGCCACCAGTAAATGGGATCAGGAGCTTGAAATAACTCTTTTCTTCCCCATACTTCAGTGGAGGAGCCTGAGAGTGGCTCTGCAGTATGACAGCTGGCAATGAAATTGTGATATATAAGAAGCCATGGGATGCTGTCAAGTGTCATTTGTCATGTGTCCTGAATGAGATGGGCTCTGTTCTGTGCTGTTGGACAGGCAGAGTCGTTTTGGGCCCCATTTCACAACTGAGGCACCAAGAAGTTATAAATGAACACACATGAAAGGCCCCAAGCAGCTGTGACCCCCCAGCTTAACCCTTTTGCACAGGTTCCCCTGCATCTTTGTTAGCATCCCCTCCTACATCTGGTGTCACCTCCACCATCTTCTGGTTGTGCCTGGAGCTTCCCAGAGCGATGCCAGCCACCATTCCTCTGGTCTCTCCTCAGAAACAGGTTTGGTTTTTTTATTCAGACCGACTCATTTGGCCAGAAGGAGCAGGGAGGTCATTCTGCCCCTGTCCTGGGCACTGGTGGGGTCACACCTGGAGTGCTGTGTCCAGTTCTGGCTCCTCAGTTTGGGAAGGACGTTGAGACGCTCGAGTGTGGCCAGAGGAGGCAACGAGGCTGGAGAGGGGCTGGGAGCACAAACCCTGTGAGGAACCACTGAGGGAGCTGGGGATGTTCAGCCTGGAGAAAAGGAGACTCAGGGGTGACCTTATTACTCTACAGCTCTCTGAAAGGTGGTTGTATCAGGTGGGTTGGTCTCTTTCTCCAAGCAGCACTGACAGAATGAGAGGACACAGCCTCAAGCTGCACCAAGGGAAATATAGGTTGGATATTAGGAAAAAATTTTTACAGAAAGAGTGATAAAGTTCTGGAATGGCCTGCCTGGGGAGGTGGTGGAGTCACCATCCCTGGATGTGTTTAACAAAGCCTGGATGTGGCACTGGGTGCCAGGGTTTGGTTGAGGTGTTGGGGCTGGGTTTGACTCGATGATCTTTAAGGTCTCTTCCAACCCAGTCATTCTGTGAATTTGGTGATTTTGCCAAAATGAGACCAGCAGCAGGTGGTGTGGTGGTCACCAAGCTTGGGGGCTCAGAGCAGTGAGGACAGTGCCATTCCTGGCACCACATTTGCCACGGTGGCTGCACTTACAGACTCTCAGACTGGGTTCTGTACTTTGGGATTTGCTGCTCCCTGACCTGCATGACAGGCAGACAACATGATCCTGCAGGTGATGTTACCTCAGGTGCACAGAGAGTTCCCTAGTGAAGGGAGCCACCAAAATGCTGCTTCCCATTTCCCAGAGCATGGGAGCTCCTGGGCCAGGTGCTGTGGATGGGTGAGGAGGATAAGGGCTGTGGGGGAATTAGGGCACCCCTGTGTGCTGGACTTAAACTGCTGGACAAAACCCAGGGTTCCAGATGTGTTTCAAGAGCATCCCAAGGTGAGGAGCCAGAATGACTTGAGTGTTTTCCAAGACCAAAGCAGGATAAGGGGATTGTTGGGAATATGATCCTTCATGACCCCTGTGCCCCACCTCATCTCCTCCATGGGGCTTATTTTCAATAACTGTTGGGTTTTGTTCTTACAGCTGCTTGGAGTGTTAATGAAAAAGCTTTGCAGTGCAATTTTCCTCCAGGTGACCCAGCTATTCTGAAAAGCACTAAGGGCCACTGAACAAAAGTGTATAATGTATAATTAATGCAATAATTGTATAATTTCATTCCCCTTTTCATCAAAGTTGCTGTACACAGTGCATGTATTAAATATGACTACAGTGCTGTTTCCCAAGACAACTGCTGAAGATGAGTTAGGAAGTTCTCAATAGGCTATTCCATTTAAACATTTTCTTTGCAAAATAAATACAGGCTGTCTTGTGAATAAGAATGAGATTTGCTGAAGTCATTAATTAGTATGACTTTTTAAAAGGAAGCTGTAAATGGAATAATTTACCACATACAGCATCTTAATTTTCTTAACTGTGAAATATTTTTCTTTTTTTACTACTTGCTCTCTGATGCTGTTAAAATGTTGCTGTTCAAGGCCTTTCATAAGTTCTGAACTTTGTCTTTGGTGGTTTTTTAGCTTGTGTTTTTTTCAGCCAGTCATCCTGCTGCTAGGTTTTGGACAGAGGCAATATGATAATTGTGACTGAACCATCTTTGCCTCCCTCAGACCTTGTCCCTCTGGGAGTTTCCCATCACCAGAGGGTTCAGATTTTGGTGACCAGAGCTCAGTGCCCAAGACAGTGAGTTTTGACCTGCAGTCAAATCTATTTTTCTAATAGATTTGAGAAAAAGAGATTGCAGGGCTGGAGATCTCTGAGGGAAGGAGAGCTCAGTATTGCCATGATTGTCTCTTGGCATGTGAGCATCATGTAAGTCCTGGCAGCGACCTGGAGACCTGAAATCCTGGAAAGGGACACAGAAGAGCTTTGCATTAGTGTGTTGACCTCATGTTTTGTTTGTTTTTGTTGTGCAGTTCAGTTTGGAAGCTGTTAAGGTGATGCTGTAGGGAGATCATCAACATCCTTTTCGTTGGGTGGAAGGGGTTAAACTGAAGTTTAAAAAGAAAACTTTTGAGGGGTTGTTTCATAAAGAAATTCAGAAAGATGAAATTAAGATCATTTAGTCTCAGAGCTTTTCCCTAAAGCTTGGAGCAATTTGTTTAAACATTGATTTTAAGATTTATTTTCCTACTTTTTTTTTTTTTTCCAGTGGTGTGATTTTCATTCCTTGTCTGGTGTGCCTGTTAATTTTGCACGCTATCACAAGCCTAATTCTTCTCTGTTTCAAATGAATATCATATAAATTAATTGCCATATGATTACCATGTAATTACATTGTGACTCATGACAGTTTAGACAAAGTATCATAGCTGCATTTTAAGAAGTGATAAATGTTTGACTAATGTGTCAGAAAAATGTAAATATATTGTGATTATTGTGGCACTGTGAAACACATTAATTCTCTCCCAAGTTTCTGCAAGCTGTCAATCATGCTGTGGCAAAGAGCAGTCAATCCAACTTCCTAAATTTATCTGTGTTTAGGCAACATTTAGCATTTGGGAAGATTTTTGCACCAAAGGCCACAGGAGGAGGGAGGTGGCCGGAGTGGCACTGCAGGATCATGGATGACACTCTGGAGACACCTGTATTTTCCAAGTCAGCTGCTTATTAAATAAATCTATCAAGTTCTATCTTTAGTTGGAAATTAGGAGCTTTTTTCATCCTATTAACTGAGTTGCTATTCAGTAAGTTCTGTGGTCAGTGTAAATGGGCAAATCCTTTCCCCAGCTGCTGTGAGGTGTCAGGCAGGCTCCTATTGATGGCAGAACCATGTTTAGCATCGAGTTCCTTAAAATAGTGCCTTTAGTTTAAATGGGCCTGAGGTTGTGGGGAATTTGAAATGCAGGGAATTCTCAGAACTCTGGGGGCCTGTGAGCCAAAGCTTAGAATTAAACAGAGGATTTGATCTGAGACCTTGGGAAAGGCTTCTGAACTTAGGTGCTAGAAAAGAGAATGTGGATTTATAGTTTAAAGCAGAGACATGTTAAGTTAAGAAGAGGAAAGTTTAGAATTTTAGAGTTTAAGATATAGAAAAAAATAAAAGTAATTACAAAGGTAAACGAGAAGTTTAGAATACAGTACTACAGGTTTGTATAACATAACATGATTGACTATAAAAGCTTACACTATCATATAAATCCATAAGATGAAATATTTAAGGATTAAATAAAAAACATAATTAACATAAACATTATGGACAGTGTGAACATTATTAACAGTGTCTTATTAATCAATAAATCCTTAAAAAGGATTATAACTAAGAGGGTCTTATAACTAAGAATCTTGTAACCTTCTAAACCATATGATAAAGATGTGAGCCAAACTCACCCTTCCTATCTATGTAGAAAATAAGAAAATAAACCACATAATCTAAAAAACTCAGAAGTCCTGTCTCTAACTCATTCAAAATTCCTTCCAAATTCCCCATGTGAGGTCTTTAAAGGTATTAGGAAGCTGAGCAGCCAGCCCAAGGAAGCTACTGAAAGCCAGATAGTGGGTGTTTGCTCTCAGGTATGAATGCCATCACCACTGATCTGGTCTTATCACTGAGAGTGAAGTGTCCCAAGCCAGACAGCAAGATTACAAAAGAGCACATTGCTGTGTTGCAGCTTTCTTCCGTGCCTGGCTGTCAGCACCACACAAAAAGTGTGGGAAACACAGTAAAGGTGAGAAGACTTTCAGGAAGCTGTGAAAGCAGGGCTCAGAGACAGAGGGAGCAGAGAACTTAGCACTGCAAAATCTGAAGGTAGAAAAGTTACAATAGTACAAGAAACAATAGCTTGAGTTTTAGGCTAAGATACTTTAAGACTGCAGGAAAATATGTTTAGCAAGATAGTAGAAGGTTTTAAGCTTAATAATGAGGTATTGTGTATTGTTAATAAAAAGCATACAAGCACTGTGTGAAGCAGGTGTGCTTTTAGTGGTTGGCTAGAACAATTATCTGTGAGCTTTAGCAATATGCTATGGGCTAGAAAGTTTTTAAAATGCTCTGTAACAAAGAAATCTTTGGCTGTTGCTGGCTGTACATGAGCTTTGCCATCTTTCAGTGGTCTCAACCATGCAGTGAGGCTGATGCTGCAATAAAGCTCAAGGAATGTCACAGCAGTCCCGTCCTGTTTGTGAAAAACCACCAAGACAAAAAGCTCAGGGTAAAGCACAGTTCCCCAGACCCCCAGAGACTCAGAGAGCTTCTGGGCTGCTGCAGAGATTTGAGCTGGGAGCTCACAAGTTCTTGTCTTGTCCTTTTCTGCTGCTCTGCCCCTGCTGCTGCCTTTACAGCACGTCCCTGTGGTACTCGAGGCCCTTTCCAAGGGTGTGGAAGGGCTTCAGGAGCAATTCCAGAGTGGATCTGATCCCACATCTGATCACAGCCCCCCACCTTTCCCCCCCACACCCCGCCTTGATGCTGTGCCCTAGGGATTCGGTTTTGTCAGGATTAGCAGTGTAGTTGCTGATGTTTTGCCAGCTAAATGAAGCAGCCATCAGCTGAAATGATTAATTGAACTGAGCCAGCAGGACAATGTCCTCTGCTCATTTCAGGGCCTGCTAGAAGCAGGCTAGTAGCAGCTGACAGCAAATAAACAGGCAAATGCATTTAAAACAAAGCAAGCTGTGGAGTTGGTGAGGAGAGGAAGGGCGAGGGAGGTATTTCCAGTGGATTTACAAGCTGGAAAATATCAGCCCTGTGGCTTAGGATCCCCTTCTTGATGCTGAGTGACAACTGAGTCACTCATCCATCTCAGATGGGCTCTGAAAGGCAGGGACTCCAGCTGGCAGGGCTGCAGGGAGCTACTGAGGATGCAGGCACTTCCCAGCCACCTATTTGCAGCTGCCCAGCTGGAAAACAGTGTCCCAATGCCCTATCAACCCACTCTAGAGAAATTGTTTCTAGTCTGCAGCAGCAGTAAAAGTGAGATAAAGCTGCCCTAATTCTGGGAAGGGTGGATTTCAAAGGCCTGCACAGAGCTTGGTTAAGTTTGACAGTGTTGAACTTGGGGAGTTTCTTTCCTCTTCTTCCTTGCTCTCCTTTATTAGCTGAGAAAAGTGGGGAAGAAAATAAATTGAAGGGCTTGGCTAATGCAATGTGTGACATTAGAAATTACCTTAATAATGAAATGCATGATTAGACCAATTAGAGAAGTAGGATGGAAATGCTTTGTGTGTAGGTAGTGCATGCTCAGCATACACAACCCCTAAAACCAGGGCTGATAACCATCAGGGAGGCAAGAAAATCACTGTTTCCTCTGCTCCAGAGCTCTGGTTTGATGGCCTTTGCTGTGGCCAAAGCCAGGTCACCTTTGTCCTTCTGACTTCAATTATTTTTTCTCTATACCTTTGAGAAAAGACATTTCTGTTTCAGTGAGCAGAGTGAAAATGAGCATTTTCTAACAACTGCCAGTCTTTCCTACTAAATCTGAATGTGGTGTATAACTTTGGGAAGGCTTACACCAAATGCTGTTATTGATTCCATGGATATGTGACCACAGCCATGCATGCTTGAGCTATGTACAGCAATGGTTTGCTTGAAAATGGGAATATTTATGTGTTTGTAGAGTATATACCTGTAAATCCTATAGGATAGCAGCTTATCTGTCCCATCCCTCTAGGATCACCCATCTCAGCAAATTTCTCCTTCAAAAAAAAAAATCCTAAGGATTTTGTGTCTTTGCAAACTGAAAACTGATTTTTTTGTTTGTCTTTGTCTTTTTTTTGTCTCTGAGGGACCAAAAAATAAAACTACTCTTTTCCAGCCAGGTCTTTTCACAATACCCTGTATGAACACAGCAGCACTAAGGCTGTGGTAAATGATGTTGAAATGCAAGAAAAAGCTGTAAAAGTTAATTCAGTGAAAAGTGCTGGGTAGATTTTTAAACACTGTTATTAGCATGCATGATATGAAAAGCACCTA
The DNA here is from genome assembly GCA_013400635.1 of Hypocryptadius cinnamomeus. NCBI lineage: Eukaryota > Metazoa > Chordata > Aves > Passeriformes > Zosteropidae > Hypocryptadius > Hypocryptadius cinnamomeus. The sequence goes on along the minus strand of VYZP01049893.1, from coordinate 120,986 downwards.
TTTCTCACTATAGGAAAGACTACAAGTGGCTGACTGAGGAGGAAAATTAAAATCTGGGGCAGTTTTTAACATTTTTCTTTGTATGAAATTTGAGTGTTCAGGGTGTACAGCTCAGCATTGTTTACAGTGTTCCTTGAGACATGGCCTGCCACTTCTCAATATTACTTGTTTCTTACCTGGCAGTCCCAGTTTCTGTGCAAATTCTGTTATGGGTGAGCTGAGAGTCAGAGCAAAGTTTTGCTTGCAGAGCTCTTTGTGCCCAGGAAAGCACCAGCATCACTTTTGTTAGAAGCTGGTGGCAGAGGCAACATTTCTGCTGTGTTCCTCAGGGAAATAGTGCTTTAAATGGGATTCTTTAGAAAGAATTAAAGGGGAGAAATAGGATTCCTCCTCTTGCCTTGTGATGTAGGGCACTGTCAGTTCTCTCTTTGTTTTCTGCTGCTGCAGTTTCAATCACAGGCCTGTGCTGGTATGTTCTCCTTGAAGGCTGTTCTGCAGATAGCTGGGGGTTAAAAGCATAAACAGGCATAAACAAAGATGCTGTGTTGAGTAATAGGGCATTCAAGGGCCTCATTTCAGATTGATGATGATGAATGAAAGAAGGGTTACAGAATAGAATAGGCAGGGGAGTCTGCTTATCCACAAGAAAATACTTGACGCAGTGGAAAAGTAGGGAATTAAAAGTAATTTGCCTATTTCAAGTGCTGTACTTTCTGTATGAGAGCTATCAATTGTTTAAATAGGGGGAATTGAAATTATACTACCTTTTGGCACAATATTCTAATTTTATCAATTAGAGTATAAACTTGTCAGGAGGAATGCTGATTAGGGGCACTTGGGCTGGGGTGTGATGGGACAGGTTCAAAGAGGTGCCAAGTGCCCAGCTATTGGTTTTATTAAGTGGAACTTTTTGCTTAAAACATTGCCCAGAGGCTTCCAGGTTTAAAGTAAATCTTGTCCCGTGTGTGCACCTCTGGGAGTCCACACACTATTGCTTCAGGAGCTCTGGGTAGGAATTCAAGCCTGGCCATGGCAGAAAAAGGTGACCCCACTGCTCTAGTTTCCCTCTCAAGCCTGCAGCACAGTGCAGTGCAATTCTGCAGCACTGTCACTTTTCTTCTCTGGACCTCTGCTTTCCTCTGTGCCTGGGCAATGCTGATTGCACACTGCAGGGAATCCTCATACTGCTGCTCCTCCTGGTCTTCCACTGCCCACACTTCTGTCTAGCAATACTTCTGTCCAAGAAAAGAGGTGGATTTTGAAGACAGGAGTTTTCAATATTTATTTCCCAGCTACACTTGTTTGTATGGGTTAAAACTTGCTCTCCTCCAGCTGCCTGTCCCCTGAGCAGAGACCCCTCAGGCTCAGGATGTAGCTGCTTTTGTGTTGGTGACAATAATGGGGTTGACCCTGTGTAGGCTCCAGGCACCCACCAAAGGCACTCTCTCACTCCCCTCTGCAGGTGGGCAGGACAAAATAGACCAAAGAGCAAAGAGTTTCTAAGTTGACATAAGGACTGGGAGAGATCACTCACCAAACATCATCACAGGCAAAGCACGCTTGAGTTAGAGATATGAAGTGATTTTTTTACTAACAAAGTCAGAGCAGAATAAAGAGAAGTAAAATAAAACCTTAAAAACACCTTTCCCCCTTCTCTCCCTCCTTCCAGCTCTGCCTCCTACCCCAGTGGTGCAGGGAGACAGGAATGGGGGTTATAGTCATTTTATCACCTGTGGTTTCTCCTGCTGCTCAGGGAGAGGAATTGTTCCCCTGCTCCACCATGGGGTTCCTGCCACAGGAGACAGTTCTCTGTGAACTTCTCCAATGTGGATGGATGTAGTCCATCCCATGGTCAACAGTCCTCTTCAGACTGCTGCAGCGTGGGTCATTCTCCCACAGGGTGCAGTCCTTCAAGGACAGGCTACTCCAGAGTGGGCTCCTCTCCCCACAGGTCTCCCACAGGGTCACAGCCTCCTCTCAGGCATCCCCCTGCTCTGCTGTGGGGCTCCTCCACAGGCTGGGGGTGGATCTCTGCATCCCCATGGATCCCCAGGGGATGGGGGTGGATCTCTGCATCCCCTGTGGATCCCCAGGGGCTGTGCATGGATCTCTGCATCCCCTGTGGATCCCCAGGGGCTGGGGGTGGATCTCTGCATCCCCATGGATCCCCAGGGGCTGTGCATGGATCTCTGCATCCCCCATGGATCCCCAGGGGCTGTGCATGGATCTCTGCATCCCCCCTGGATCCCCAGGGGCTGGGGGTGGATCTCTGCATCCCCTGTGGATCCCCAGGGGCTGGGGGTGGATCTCTGCATCCCTGTGGATCCCCAGGGGCTGCAGGGGCACAGCAGCTTCACCCTGGTCTCACCACAGCCTGCAGAGGAATCTCAGCTCTGGCCCCTGGAGCACCTCCTGCCCCTCCTTCTCCACTGCCCTTGGTGTCTGCAGAGTTGTTCTTCTCACATGTTCTCACTCCACTCTTCTCTGGCTGCAATTTCAACTGTGCCATAAATTTTTCTTCTTTCTCCTTAAATCTGTTATCCCAGAGCCATCACCACTGTTTGTAATTGGCGCGGTTTTGGCCAGCAGCAGGTCCATCTTGGGAGCCACCAGGTTCTGGCTCTGCCAGGCAGCTTCCAGCAGCTTCTCACAGAAGCCACCTCCATAGCCCCATAGCCACCAAACTTGGCCACGGAGCCCAGAGCAGTGTCTGGTGTTGAGAGCACACCCAGCTCCGGTGGCAGCTCCGTGTCTGGGCTGGCAGTGTGGCTCTGTCACCTCCTGCCCACGCTGCTGCTGCTGCAGGCCTGAGGCACAGACAGGCTGCCTGGACACGGCCAAAGTCTCAAACCAACGCAGCAAGGCTCGCAAGGGACCATCTGTCACTGCCCAGAGCCCTTTTCCTCTGAAGGCAGGAGGGATTTAAAAAATCAGAGGAGGTAATTGCTTTAGTTACTCTTCCAAGCTGCACCCAGCAGTCACTGCTCAGCCCAGCCGTGCTGGCCCTGCACAAGGCCTGGCTTTCTCCACTATGGGGGCTCTTGTATTTCTGCTCCTTCCTCTGTTTCTCTGGGGTCTTTGAATTCCCACACCTGTTCCCCCCACACACCCAGGACATGGCCATGCCTTTTGTCCCCATGGCATCTGCCATGCTGCAGTCGCTGGCCTGTGGCATTCACGTTCTCTGAAAAATTCCTTCGCCCAGGGTTTTTCTCCTGGGAAGCTGAAAGGCAGACAGAAAGGCCTCAGAGAAAAGGAAAACAATTCTTATCTCATTTGCTTCTCCTGTGTTTTGCTCCTTTGGAATGTGTTTGAAGATTGTTTACCCACAGGTGATTGTTTCATTGGATTCTGGTGTGAATTGTTTTGACTCATTGGCCAATCAGGGCCAAGCTGTGTCAGGACTCTGGAGAGAGTCACAAGTTTCCATTATTATCTTTTTACCATTCAGTAAGTATCTTTTCTGTATTCTTTAGTATAGTTTAGTAGTATTCTTTAATGTAATATAGTACCATAAAGTAATAAATTAGCCTTCTGAGAACATGGAGTCAGATGCTTCATTCCTGCCTTCGTCGGGGCTCTTTGATTCCAGTACTGGCCCAATTGCTTTTCCTGTTTATCCCAAAGGAGGGGCAGTGTTTGTCCCCACTGGTTTTAGCATTTATTGTCTCCAGGCCTGCTGTGGGCCCTGCAGCAGGAGCTGGAAGCTCTGGTGTTGGCCAAGGTGTGCTGCCATGTGTTGGATGGTGGGGATGGAAAGAATTAAAGAAAGAAAGAACTCTTTCTCCAGCTCTGTGCAGCCTCACAGACTGAGAGGGCCGTGAATTTCTTTGCCTCAGAAAACAGCAATGTCTGCCATGCTGGTGAGGCCTTGATCTGACAGAAGTCGTGCTGGAGGTGACTGTCAAGATGGTTGAGATTTTTTTCTGGTGTTTTGTTTTGGTTTGGTTTGGTTTTTGTTGTTGTTGTTGTTGTTTGTTTGTTTGTTGTTGGTTTTGGTTTTTTTTTTCTGTAAATGATGATATTTCTGCTTAATAGGACTATAGAGATGTTGACGTGCTGTGAAAAAAGTTCCCTTGACATGGCAGGCGTGAGGAATCCTCCCCCCATTTCCCATGTTGGTTATTGGAAGGAATTGTGCACACAGAAGTAAATTCTGTTGGCAGTTTAACTTACTTTACTCCTCACTTACAGCTTTACAATAAGAGGTAAAAGCCATTTCAACATGACTTCTGGTTTTTTTGTCTCAGGATTGAGCATATGAATATATACATGTCTTCCTTGAAAACTATAACTTATTTAATCTTGGAAGGGTCTGCCATGGCACTTCCTTGCTTGACAATGGCCCATGTGAAAGAAATGGTGACATGACCAAGAAACCCAATTAGCAGCTAGAGTCCTTCCAGCTAAAGGAAGGAGTCATATCTTGGACATAAAAGGGGGAAGAATTGGCACAAGGATGCATTCCATTTTGTCAGTTTTCACATCTGGTGTAATTGCCAGCTAATGCAGGTGAAGCAGAGCAGGTGCAGGTATGGCATCCAGGGTGAAACCCACAAAAAGCCAAAACTTACTATTTTATCTGGGTTCTTTGAGTATGAATCTCAGGAATTTTTCCTGATTGTTTTTCCTAACTTGTTTCCTAATTTTATTGGGTGTCTGACAACCTCAGTCCCAAAACTAGCCATGTTAACTCCATACAATCTAAATACTTTCTAGAACTCCAAAAAATACATATCCTGATTTTGTTTGGATGTATCACAACCCCTGCCCTAATAGTGGGCACACAAATTCTGTCCACACTGAATGATTTCTGGAATTTCAGTAAAAACCTTTAGGTGCTGAAGGCTCTATCTGCTGCCAGTACAGTTGAGCTGAGCCTGACTGATACTGTGGAAGGTTTTATGTTTTATTTTTTCTTGGTGCTGGTATCCCACAAACACAGCTTTCAGTATGATTTCAGAGGGAACAGAGACCCTGTGCTCCTGTGAGTGTTGACAGCCTGTGCCCAAGTCTTTCCTAAGTGTTGTGTCAAAGGGTTAAGTAAATACAGAGGCGTATTTAATCCTGCAACCTGTGTATTTGAAGAGATCATCCTTGAAACTACCACCAAGTTCACAGCTTTGTGAAATTCAGTGGAAAATTGGCTTCAAGGAGCATTAACTCAGATTCTCAGTGAATGTCTTTCTTCTTGATTAAGAGAGAGGGGAAAAAAAAGGGAAAAAGAGCACCTTTAGAAACTAAAGTCACTTTTTTACTTTCCCTACAAATTTGAATTTGTCCACTACAAGGACTATTTTACAATTTTATTTATTGATTCTGAGACAGAACTAGGTTTAGGCTTAATTCTAGGCTCCAGATGGTTTTTAGAAGGCGATCACGTTTACAGTGCTGAGATTTGTGCATGGCTGTTTCCCCTTCCATGCCTCACAGCTAAGCCCCGCTCGCTCAGATGTGGAAATTCTGTGAAATTTCACGGTTTCCATGAAGGAAAAGATCTTTTTCTGCAAAGCCTTTTGCATGATTCCCAAGGGAGATGGCAGTGTACTTTCCCCCAGCACCCAGGGATGCACGGAGGGGTCATGGCCAGCTCTTCAGCCTGCTCTGACTTGGCCATGGGGGATTTGGAGAGGGGCATTTTTCATCCAGTCCTCCAAAATCCATTGGAGCCACAGTTGTCCCAATCTGCCAGCGGGGCTGGGAGCCCCAGAATCTCAGGCATTGTGTGGTGAACCCAAATAGCAGCTCAGCTAAGGGTTGGAAGTGATGAGTGGTGTTTTTGAATCATTTGGCTTGTTTTATCAAATCATTCTGAATTAGGGGATATTAAGAGGAGAATTCTTGCTGCTCTGGGTCTGTTTAGTGTTGGAGGGTCGTGTAAAAACACAAAGGACCCTCTGGTACCCCTCCTTGGAGCCCAGAGCCCCTGCATGGGTGCCTGCTGTGTCCTCCTCCTACTATGGTGTGGGAGAGACAGGCTCTGCAGCCCCCTTCCTGCTCTGGACTGGACTTACTTGATACCATGTGTGATAATTTTATTTTAGGCACCATAGTATGGCCACGTGTTATTTTGTAGGAGCAGCACTGTGTCATCCAGCTGGTGGCTTTTTGTTCTGCTTTTTCTTTGCAAAGACAAGCTTTAAACTCAGCTTTTACAGTAATGCAGGAGCATCAGCAAAGTGCACCAAGGCAGGATTTGCCCTTCCCATGCCCCATTCCTGTAAATCACACTGCTAAGTGTGCAAACTCTGTTTTCCATTAGGAACTAGAAGAAATCTATCTTGTTTTAGCAAAAAAGTATGCAGGAGCTATTTGCTTGAAGAGAGGTTTAGACCACCAACCCCTTACTGAGTGTGGGTACCAGTGAAGGAGAAGAGCATGAGTAAACACTTGTTCCATAATTTCTTTGCATACTTGGTTTTCATCTCACTTGTGTTAAGCTTTTCAGCTTTTGCATCTGCTATGTCATTTTGCTTTCATTTTTTAAGTGTTCTGTGTACATCTAAACCCACGTGAGGATGATCTGTTTTCTCCTTTTTGATTCTTTCCAAGGCAATAAGACATCTGGCTGCTCCTAGTGTGAATTATCAAGTCTCATTCTTTTAACCCCCCTCATCACTTTATTTGTAAAGTGCTCACCCGCTGAGATACCAGGGGCCATGTGCAAACAGTTTGAAACAACATTGGGAAATAAATGGCATGGGTAAAAATGATGGGATGCTTTTTAAAGCAGAAAATCTGTGAGTGCTGCAGAAGGCATGTTGTGGAGTGGGGGAGAGAGGTCAGATCAGGCCAGCATGGCTGCAAAAGCCCAAGGCTGACCCTTCTTCCAAAGATCAAGTGTAAAGTTCACTTTACACTGGTTGATGACCCCAGCAGGCACTGGTATGTGCCCTTAAATCTTCTTCTGGATTTGGCCAGTGCTGTAAGAAAAGCCACATTCCTGACCATTTGGGAGAGCAGGACCCCAGCATTTCTGGGGTGATGATCACTGCAGGAGGAGACTGGAAAGCTTTCAAAAGCTGAGCTGACATCCCTGGAAGTGTCCAAGGCCAGGTTGGATGGATCTAGTGAAAGGTGTCCCTGCCCAGGGCAGGGGGTGGGATGAGATGAACTTTAAGGTTCCTTTCAGCCCAAACGCTCCTATAATTCCTGTGGAGGCAGCTAGTGGGGAGTCTTTGCGTGAAGGCACTGGGTGCCCTGGTGTTCAGATCTACCTGTGCCAGCTCCCTGTGCCAGGACAGTCTCTGGGAGCTCTGCTAGAAGTGGAATTGTGGTGCTGAAGCCTGCCTGAGGCACGTTTGTGGCTCGTGTGAAGTCCTTGGAGGACGCGTAAGGATCGAGGCTCAGCAAATGAGCTGGCTGGCTCTGTTTGTGTGCCACCTCTGCCAAATGGCTTCTTTTGGGAAGAGCCCTGCCAAAACAAGGCCCAAAACAACATCATGCAGCCAAGATGTTCAACCTTCTGTGCTCGCTCCAGCAGATAGAGATACCCAGGAAGACAAAGCACTGCTGTGATGTTCCTCTTTCCCCTCGCTCATGCACGAGGCAGCTTCCAGGTGCCCAGATGGCAGCACGAGCCTGTGGCTTCTTTGGGACTGGCATAGGTGGAGGGACCTGCCTGTGCAAGGATGGGGCATCAGAGATCAGAGGATGGGAAGGCATCAGCCCCACCTGCTTCTTTTCAGCAGTTTGTGGTCGTCCAGCACTGTCCTGTGGTTTGGCACTATCTCTGCAAAGAACCTTGTGGAAAACAAATAGGAGCTTTCATGGAAAAAAGGAGGGTGATAAAACAAATAACACATCATTGAGCTATGTGATTTTAAAATAACCTAAATGCAGGAGAGTTGCCAGTAGATGAAAAGAAACATCCAGATCTGATCACAGCTTTGGGTGGCTGCAGGAGCTGAGCAGTCTGTCCCTCTGTCTGGGATTAACTCAGTTTCCTGAGCACTGTGGGAAGCAGCACTAGCATCAAAGAGGATAAACACTGGTTTTCCTGGTGCTTTTCCATCTGACAAAGCCTTCAGGCCCTCACACTCCACCCAGAAGTGTTAGGACTAATGCAGGCAGGAGGGGAGTGAACTCCAACCCTTCCTGGGAGCAGATTGCTCACATGGAAATCTGTCCCTGCATTGTGGGGTGGAGAGCTGGGGGGGCAGGACTAAGCCAGGCTTTAGGGGACAGATGCCAAACACCAACAAGGGCCTTATTAGTGGTGAGGTGGGTGCAGGTGTTGCAGAGACAGGGAGCCTTCAGCAAAGAGTCAAAGCAAATTCCTCCATGCCAACCTTCCATCCTCTGGATGTTTATTCAGATGCCATGCATTTTTAGTAATCCTCACTGGGACAATTTTAGTCAGGTCTTTCAAGGTTTTCTTGGGTAGAGATGAAGGTAGGCACAGCCCATGAGTGCTTGAAGGGCAGGTGCCTACAGGAAATGAGAAATTTTGACCAAGTAACAGCTTGAGCCTGAAGTTGAGAGATAATTTGGCTTTGCTGTGCTAGATGGCAATGAGGAGACTCAATGGGTAGATGTGAAATTGAGGAATTTATTCAACATAGAAAATGATGGGTTTGATTTTAAGTACTTGTCTTTATCTTCAAATAGAAATGAAGGGTTTGTGGAGCTAAGAGAAATGGGAAAAAAACCCCTGGGTAAGGGAGGTGGCTGTAGAAAATCAGTGTTGTTGTGGGATAGATTTCTGGTCAGATGGCACCAGCAGGCTCTGTTTGTACTGAGGTGCTTTGCTGATAGTTCTGTGTTACTAAATCAAAACAACTCTTTGATTACAAAGTGTTGATTGAAGAGCAACAGCCATGGCAGGAAGGTGTGGCTGAAAAGAAGTAACAGCCCCAGAATGGAAACCAGTGCCACCCAAAACTGATGTGACTGGTGTTCCCACCAACACAGGGCTGGAGACATCTCACAACTACATTGGAAGGATTTCAGCCAGGAGACAGAGGGGGGAGGCTGTACAATAATAGGAGTTGCTTGAACTGATTGAAAAACAAATGGACAATTTTCAGCCACAGAAATCAGGTGAGAGGACAAAGCAAATGAGTCCTACAAGACCAACTAATAATCAAGATAAATGCTGAAGTCCACACAACGTTATTGTGTACTGTGCAGTGCTTGTTAGACTTCCTAAATGCCATGAGAATTTCCTGCTACTGCTGTCTAGATTGAGTCAGACTTCTCAAAAACTCACAGTGAGCATATTATCTATGCTTTCCTTTAAGGTGTTAAAGAAAAAAGTGCAAAAATGCTTATGTTTTTTTCACTGAGGTATAAAATAAATAAGTATGAGGATAAAACTGATTTTGAGGAGTTTAGCCATTTCCTCCCTATTAGCAAGATTTATGCTATGGCTAGGAAGGGTTTTGCAGGAGTAATTAATAATGCATTTATTTTTTACACAAAAATTCCTCTAACACTTTCCTATTCTTGTTAGCTTTTGGAAAACCAACTCAGTTTGAACTTGAGGGAAGAGAAGTTTGAAGTATTTTAAACAAATTAACTTCTCCTAGGACCTTAACTACCATGCTCTCTCAGAATTTTAAATCAAATCTGTTTGAATAAAGCATATGAGGTCCTTTTTTAAAAATGGAGCAAATAAAACCCCAACCTCTGAAGCAGACCAGAGAAAAAGACAATAGTGCTTGGAAAGCAACCTCTTGGCAAAGAGGAACAAGAGCAGTGGAATAATTTAATTGCTCATCAGCTAATTATACGGTATTATAATGTTAATGTGTCTTCATCATGACAATGTAATAGGTATAGATTGAAGCATATGAAAAAGAAAGTGTTGATGCAGTAATTATAACTAAGAGCAGAGCTGTTAGAGTAATTATAGCGCTTCATCAGGTAATTAACGTATTGTTCAACTTGAGATGGAGAACAAAGAGTGAAGAAGTTAAATATTGAAGGACATGCCTTCCCTGCTCCCCAGCTCCCCGCACTTGCAGCAGGAGGTGATACCCAGTATTGATACTGTTATTTTCCTATTTCCTTGGACATCTTTTGTAGAGTGGGGGAGCTGTCAGGGTGCTTGCAGCCAAACAGGCCAGCAGCCTGGCAATAGTTATTTTAAGCTGTTTATGCTTGTCTTGGTTTGAAAAGACAGGTGTCTCCTAAGGAAGGCAGGAGCCTCTCTTGAAATGGAAAAATGTAAACCCCTTCCCTCCGTATTATTATAATTTTTGAAATTAAGAGGCTCTCAGGCAAAGATATGGGAATAGGAATAACAGTTCTTTACTAGGTAAATTAAAAATACAAATGCAATAAATAAAAACAAAACAAAACAAAAAAAACACTGCCAGAGTCAGAACAGGAGCTGACTCCCTGTGGGTCAGGGTGGTGGCACAGTCCCATTCCATGGTGGCTCAGCCCTCCTGCAGTGCCAGCTGTGGTTCTGCTGGAGCAGGGATCCTGGAGAAGGGTGGAGTTTTCCTCTGAAGCTCCAGGGCTGCTGGAGATGGGCCTGGTCTCCCTCTGGGAATGCAGTGGAGAAGAAAGCTGTTCCTCTGGGAATGCAGTGGGAAAAGGCTGCTTTGGTGTTCCAGGGTCAGATTCTATCCAGGTAGGAATGCTTGGCTCCTCCCCTGGGTGGAGCATCTCCCAGTGGGATGATGGAATTTGATCAGCCATGCAGGGACACTCAGTGGCCATGAACAGAAGAGATCTCCTGGAGGGAGGATGGGTTGTGGAAGAGATAAAGAAAACTGCCCCACCTCTGACAGATGGGAAATGGAATACCCCCAAACCATGTCTTACAACCCAGGACAATGCTGAAGACCCTGTGGACCCTCCTTGCTGCAGGGGCAGTCGAGGTGCAGATGGATGTCTGGCACTAAAGGGCAGCAGGTGCTGCTGCAGATTGACCTGTGGTCACAGACACTTACTCAGCACGGGCAGAAATGATGCACAGGAGAAGTCCTGGAGCAAAATGACCACCTGAAATTGAGGTTGATTTCTCCTGCCTGCCCACATGACTGTGGGTGCCAAGGGCATCCCTGCCTGGGCACAAAGAGTGTCCTGCACTTGTGCTGCTCCTGTGCCCACCCTTCAATCCCTGTGGGAAAGCAGCACTGGCCTGGCTCTCACAGCTCCCAGGCTGAGGGTTCTGCTTATTTGGCTCCAATCCAATGTGTCCCCCAGTCAGGTCTGCTGTGGGGAAGGTGCTGGGCTGCCCCTGGCACATCCCAGCCTGCAGCTGACAGCATCACTGGGGGGAACCACTTAAGGACTCATCAGGGTTTTCATATTGATCAGTGTTCCAAAGAGAGATGTGAGGTCTATCCTGCCTATGCAATTTGACTCAAGCTGTAGGAGAAACCTGCTCAGGATCAAGGAACAGTGCTGGAGAGAGGGTGATATGTCTGGGTTTGATTTTTCATGTGCTGGCGATGCAGACCAGGTTGTTTTCAGCTTTGTACAAAGGTAATAAGGAAGGCCTTGTGTCTTGGGCAGCAAGTACTTGCAACATAAACATTATTTAAATAAAGTTTAAATTACTTAAGTAATGTTAAGGAGTGGTTAAAGTTGGTAGACCAATGCTGTCAACATGTGGATGTGTCAGAACCCAGGACATCCCTCTGGGTGCCCTGGAGGGCTTGTGCCCCTGGTAGGGGCTCAGAGATCCTGGCAGGAAGCCAGAGACACTTGGGAATTCGATCTCAACCCATGGAGCAAATTACCAACCTTATATGAAGAATTACAAGTCACAAAAGTTTAAGTAGCATAACAGTAGTTGTCACAGGGTGGAAAGTAGAATTTTGGGATTTTTAGAAGGGGGGTTTGGAGTTCCAAGATAGAGGAATTTGGGCATTGCCTGTCCTTCTTCTTTCTCTTTTCTAACCTCCATGTTCTGGGTGATGTTGGCACTTTTAGATTGGTTTAGAATAGAAGTAGACAGTCTAACATAGGTGATAGCTATTGGAAAATAATCATAAATAAACTACAAGCAGTTTGTAGTATAAGAGACAACACCAGCCCCGTGGGAGGGGAGAGACGGTATGTGCCTTGGACAGACCTGCTAGACAGAACTCTGTGGGTCTGAGAGAAAATGTTTTAGATAAAAGATAATAAACAGCCTTGAGACCGTGAGCTGAAGACTTTTGACTCGTTCTTTAACAGCCGAGACCAGGTTGGAGGAAAAGAGACTTTTAACACATTCTTGGGATCGCCTGGACCAGAGGAGGTCCCGAGATGGATGCACCTAACCATGAACATATACTTCCCTATTTGTCTACACTGGTCTGTAAGGTCTTATTCCCATCTTGGTGAGCAGATTTTGTCAGATCAGTAATTTTTGTCAGGGTAACTCCCAGTCAAGCCTACATGTAAAGCGTGGCACTAGCACAGGGTGGGTTTGTTCCCTGTCCTTGGTCCATCAGGACATCTCAGCACCGCTGCCTTTTGCCAGCCTGCACTCTGCATGCCTCCCTGGAGAGCTAATGATGATCCTGGTGGCAGCACTTTTTCATTTCTGCCTGAACTTCCCTCCTTCACCTCAGCACATTTTTCTATTGAAAATCAAACCACCTCAAGCTGATTGTCATCACCCACAGCATAATTTGGGATGAAATTAGGGCAACAGTGGGACTGAGTTGGTGAGTTCATTTAGTGATGTGCTGATTTGCAGGTCAGTTTGATGCCTTGCTGCAGTTTATTTAAGTGTTGCATCCCATTGCAGGCTCTCTGGGTGCAATGTGTAGTCCTATACCCTGCCTAAGTGCTCAGAGTGTTTGCTCAGAAAAAAATTGAATGTTAAAATGTTATTTTAAGGTAAATTATATCATGCAGCAGGAAGGAGGATGTTGTTCTTCTGGTGAAAGGGGTGGAAACAGATACTGTATGGTAACAGAAAGGTGGGATCAGTGTAAGAAAATAGGATTTGGATGAGGAGAGCTGCAAGGAGCTTGGCTGCAAAGGCAGCCAGTGCAGAGCCCTCAGGATCATGAGCTGAAATCACTGAAGTGCAGTAAAAGAGGGCTGAAAGGAAATTGGATTGCTGGTAGGGAAGGAATAAACCCAAAAGAGCAAAAAGAAGTACGATGGCTAAAAGGACAGAGTTAGATAAGGGTGAGCTGAGTTCTAGGTTAAAAAAAGATGCCCAGGTATCCGAAAGCAGAAGCTTTGGAGCAGCCACATGATCATAAAGGCCAGTGGAATTTCAGGGTGGAGGTTGTTAAGTTTATAAGGGGGATTACATGCTGTAAGGGCAGCAAAAGCACCTCCCTCCACCTTGATCCTGTACCTAAGTACATCCTGCAGACAGTGGCTGAGGGTTTTGGAGGGGGCTGAGAGAGAGGAGCTGGAGCTCTTGTAGCTCCAGTGACCCTGCCCTGGGATATGTGGGTGCATTAAGCCAACTCTGCCTTGGGAGTGAAGTAAATGAATGTGATTAAATAGATATATAAATATATAAATCTCTTCTATCCTCATCTGGAATGCCATAGTTTAGGACCTCCCTTCATTATTGTTTAAGAACAGTGTTACTAAGGTCATGTATTAGCAGTAGGCTGTGTTTCAGTGCAGCTAACCCAGTCTGCCTGAGTACAGCTTCAGTTACTCTTCAAAATGAATGAAAAACAGACATCTATGTATTTTGAATAGCTCTGGAAAAAAAATAGCCTTAAAATACAGTTATAATGACATACCTCATATGCAACCAAGTGTAGGCAAAATGGAATAAAGCTATGGGATCAAAAAAAAGCACATTTTAATACACTTTAATATTTTTCTAGATTGAATTTGCCATGTTCTGCAGAAGAAAAACCTTTTATTGAGCAGAATAATATATTAAATTTGGTTGGCCCTTTACTGTTAGAAGCTGGGGAAGCTTGTTCCCTGGTAAAAAGCACATTTCTCTGTCTTGAAAGGATTTAATTGTATTTCCGTGAGCACCTCTGTCACAGGCATGGAAGATGTGTTCTCTCTTAACAAGTCTGTCTGTTTAGGCTTCAGAGTGTAATATCAATAGCACTCTGGAAAAGTTCCTTTCAGTGAAACAGCAGAGCTCAGTCTGATTGTGTGGCAATGATGGATGGATGTAGAATATCTCCTGCTGGATTGCAGCTGACACTGTGCAGACAGCTCAGGACTTCCTCAGCACCACATTTCCAGCTCAAGGGAATCTGATCCAACTGGAGCCCCTCAAGAACTGGCACTGCTCAGCTCAGCTTGAGGATCTGCTCTTAGCCTGGGGGTCCCAAAATCCTCCCAGGGTGAAGCTGCCACGGCACAGCCGGTACCAGTGATCCTGTTAGTGGCTCCTCAGGCTTGATGGGATTCTTTCTGGAGGGTTGAACTTGTTGGTTTTGAAATACTCATCATTCAGCTTCTTTACCTCTGCATTTCTGGTTTTGGGCCAAACCTAGCAATTGAAATGGGGGAATGAAAATAGGAGGGGTGGTTGCAGGAAGCAGCAGGGGCAGCAGAGGAAGTCAAAGGTGGTTCTGCAGGGGAAGTCAAAGGTGTGCCATGCAGGCACTGACTCCTTCCCCCCAGGCAAAGCTCCTTCTTGGCCCCGANATCCCTCTGGTACTCACTTGCCCTTTAATCCTCCTAATATTTTGCATTCCATTCTAATGCACTTCTGTCTGGGGTTGTGGCTGGGGCTGCCCTGCTCAGAAGTGCTTGGTTTACATTTGCAAAAGGGAATTAGGCCCCAGGTCAGACACAGTGGCAGATGGGAAGTGCTGCCTCTCTCCTCTGTAGGTAACCTCACAGCCTGTCCCATGTCCCCTTGTCCTTTTGGAAAATGTCATCCAGCATCACCATGGCCTAATGCTCATGTCCTCCTCCCCAGCACCATGCACCTTTTTAATTTCTCTTCTTTTCTTGTAAGTCATCCATTCAGATTTCCTGGGAGTGGAGAGTTATTGACTGTCTTTTTACGAGCTGTTATGAAGCAGTAAATAGAGGCAAAAGACAAATGCAGCCACATCCAGGAAAAGAAAAATCATAATTAATATCTCACTAGGATGAAGTGTCTTTATAAGGGCAAGAGGGGAAATGAAAGGAGAGAGAGATATTAGCTTGACATATATCAGTGTTTAGCTAGATGTATATTCACTGCAGTTGTGACTAGCATGTGATGGACTAATAAGGGAACACATACACAGCATAGAAATGAAGCTTTTGAATGAACTCCTAAAGAGTTTCCATCAATTGACAGAGATGAAGATAAATCTTGAATGTCAAAATCGTGGGAGTCATGGAGTTGCATTTCCTTGTGGTGGGGATGCTGTGAATACTTGGAAAGTGAGTGTTTAACTGCTATTAAAATGTTAAAAATGCAGTGTATTAAGTGTATGTATCACAATGCAATGGGTAGCTCTGGTCCTCTTGGGGAGGGTTGCTCTTTGCAAAAAAGGGTTGGCATTTATATCAATATCAAGAGTAACCCCATGTATGGTGGGCTGTGCTGAAGGAGAGATCTCAGCCTTCAGCACATGTGTTAAAGGTGAGAAGGCACAGGATATATTCAAATGCTGAGACATCTGCCCCTAATTTATATAATCATTTTAGAAAGTGTAGGCCTGAGGCCAAGAACAGATAAATTGCTCAGGCAGTACCCAATAAGTTACAGCTGATGTGTGACTACTAGTAATTGTGGGGTCTTTTACAAGATCCATGTCTTGCACAAATACAATTACTGTATTTTACAGCAGTCAGTGCAAATCACACATTTCCATATTGCATACCAACGTGGTATCTGATTAGCACTAAATTCAATTTGTGTTAATAAGCCTAAGGCAAAATTAGCTCGAGACAGTGTCATTTGGCAGTATTTAGACATGAAAAAACAAGTTGTTTCATTTTGCTTTGCGTAGGTGTTCTGTAGCACAGCAAACAAGGGGATCCGGAGTGTTAGCCTGAAAGATTTTTCTCTCTAGGAAAGATGGTTTCTGTTACCAGGGAGGCTGGAGGTGTGAATGTTGACATTACAGAGGGTGTGACAGTCACAAACTCAGACCTCTGAGCTCACAGGGAAGAGTTCAGTCAAAATAATGTGAGAGTATCAATGGAATTTTTCTCAGGAGCCCAAGAAGCCCATGATACAACTCAATCATACATTTCTAGATGCCAACAGTAGTTGCCTTTGGTGGTGTGTTGGGCTTAGGTGCTTAAAGCTTAACATGATTTAGGAAATATTATCAAAGTGTAGCCCACAACACAAAGTTGCTACAAGGGACACTTTCCTGCTCCTGAGCCCTGCAAAATGCTGTCCTTAGTTGTACCTGAGAAACCCCATTGATGTAGGACATGATAGTTTTGTTTTGCCCAGTCAGCTGTTCCCAGCAGGATTAGCCATAGCAGGACCTGTGTCCACTAATACTGTG
>VYZP01049893.1:72960-104588 GCA_013400635.1 Hypocryptadius cinnamomeus | reverse complement strand
CTTCTTGGCCCCGATCACAGGCATTGCTCAGTGCCCCAGACCTGGCTGCTGTATTGACACTTTTAAAAGATTTGCTTTTATACCTGAGAATACTCTGCTCATCTCTTCAGCTTTGGGATCCTGACTGGAATCCTTTCCTAAATGCATGAATTCAGTGGTACCTTGGACTGGCAAGAGCCACAGCTACCTGGCATTGGAATTAATTTTTTAGATAAATTTACCAGGTTTAATTTGGTGGCTTTTGCATCTTTTCATTGTTGGTTATATGTTTGAAGTGGGGCTGAACAAGATTTTGCAATCCACCTCCTCTCCACCAGTTAATCTTGGAAATATTTTTATAATTTCTCCTCTCCATTTCAGTGGTCACCCTTTTATTGTGGTCTTCTTTATTTTGGCTTTGTCCTTGCTGGTTGTAACCACCATGTCCCACGTGGTTCTGGACTCCTACAGGGTGTGTTGCAGTATCCCTCTGGTACTCACTTGCCCTTTAATCCTCCTAATATTTTGCATTCCATTCTAATGCACTTCTGTCTGGGGTTGTGGCTGGGGCTGCCCTGCTCAGAAGTGCTTGGTTTACATTTGCAAAAGGGAATTAGGCCCCAGGTCAGACACAGTGGCAGATGGGAAGTGCTGCCTCTCTCCTCTGTAGGTAACCTCACAGCCTGTCCCATGTCCCCTTGTCCTTTTGGAAANAGCACATGTGTTAAAGGTGAGAAGGCACAGGATATATTCAAATGCTGAGACATCTGCCCCTAATTTATATAATCATTTTAGAAAGTGTAGGCCTGAGGCCAAGAACAGATAAATTGCTCAGGCAGTACCCAATAAGTTACAGCTGATGTGTGACTACTAGTAATTGTGGGGTCTTTTACAAGATCCATGTCTTGCACAAATACAATTACTGTATTTTACAGCAGTCAGTGCAAATCACACATTTCCATATTGCATACCAACGTGGTATCTGATTAGCACTAAATTCAATTTGTGTTAATAAGCCTAAGGCAAAATTAGCTCGAGACAGTGTCATTTGGCAGTATTTAGACATGAAAAAACAAGTTGTTTCATTTTGCTTTGCGTAGGTGTTCTGTAGCACAGCAAACAAGGGGATCCGGAGTGTTAGCCTGAAAGATTTTTCTCTCTAGGAAAGATGGTTTCTGTTACCAGGGAGGCTGGAGGTGTGAATGTTGACATTACAGAGGGTGTGACAGTCACAAACTCAGACCTCTGAGCTCACAGGGAAGAGTTCAGTCAAAATAATGTGAGAGTATCAATGGAATTTTTCTCAGGAGCCCAAGAAGCCCATGATACAACTCAATCATACATTTCTAGATGCCAACAGTAGTTGCCTTTGGTGGTGTGTTGGGCTTAGGTGCTTAAAGCTTAACATGATTTAGGAAATATTATCAAAGTGTAGCCCACAACACAAAGTTGCTACAAGGGACACTTTCCTGCTCCTGAGCCCTGCAAAATGCTGTCCTTAGTTGTACCTGAGAAACCCCATTGATGTAGGACATGATAGTTTTGTTTTGCCCAGTCAGCTGTTCCCAGCAGGATTAGCCATAGCAGGACCTGTGTCCACTAATACTGTGTGAAATAGCTTTTAAAAGGGTAATATTAATCCCTTTAGTGGAAATTTTCATATGCAAATCCATTAGGAGTGCACAAATCCCTTGGCTGTTTGTGAACCCTCAGGGCACTGAAGCACTCATGTAAGGTTATTTTTTCTTTTTCCCTTTGAGCTGCCCCTCCTGATGCTTCCCAGTTCATTGCTGTACCAAGCCTGATATCCTCCCTAATTCTGCTAGGGGGAAAAAAGTATTTCACTGGAGCTGAGTGTTTGCTTGGCTTTCAGAAACTTGAAGTAATTTTATGTTGTGCCCCTCTATTTATGTATGCACTTAATTAAAGATAACACACCGTTACCCCCATATAAACTGTGGTGTGGCCCAAAATATTTTTTTCCTGCATAATGAGCATGCTGCTCTGCTTGTTTTATTAGATATCTGCTGATTTACACTTGCTAAGGATCCAGCCTGGACCTCCTTCCAGTCAGATGGGTGTGAAACTGCCTGCAGGACCTTGATTGTCAGTAAAAAGCCAATGTTAGCAATTTTCATCAGGCAGCATGGAAATTAATTAGCCCAATTTTATGGAAATTAGCTCATTATAAATAATTTTAGTTGGCCCATTCACAAAGCACTTTACACATTAGGGGAAAAAAAAAAAAAAGAGGAAAAAGGAAAAAGCAAAGCTTTGTGAATTGGATACCGAAAAAACCCTTTCTAAAAACAAATGCTCTTCAGCAGCTGTGCCATTGGCAGGGGAGGGGTGGCACCCGCAGATTGAGCCTCTAGACTGTGCTTTTTTTGCTTTTTTCCCACTCAGAGCTTGAAAGAGCAGCAGGGAGGGATTTGTTGGGGGCTGCAGATGTCCTTGCAGAGCCTGAGGTTGCACTTTCTGCTCCTGCAACCTTTGGGCTTGGCTGAGGGAGGAGGAGATAGCAGGGTGGAGATGGACATCTCCCAGGGGTGCTGGTCCTGTGGCTAAGAAATAAAATAGTTCAGACACAAATACATAATTACAGGGGTGAGAGCAGATCCAGGTGCTGGAGAAGCTCTGCCTTGACCTTTTAGACTGGTGTCAGCAGGAAGGGCACCTGTGTTCTGAGTGATCTCGTGTCTGTCACAGCCCCAGAAGGTCCCATGGGTCAGCTTGGCCCTGTCACATCTCCAGGCAGTCCAGACCAGACAATCCTGGGGCTGCTGTGCTTTGATCCCCATCCTTTTTAAGGGTTTCTTGGTTCTGAGGAGTAGCTAGCACAACTTGTTTCAGTTTTTACCCACTTCGGTGCTTTTGCCAAGGAGGGTTTTTAACAAAACCTGTCTTCAGACCAGTCATGGAATACACAGGTCATGCAAGGGGACAAACACCTGCACCCCGAGTGAAGCATTGTCACTTTTTTTGAGGAGTTTTCAAGATTTGCTGTCTTCAGGGTGTCTAAAAGTTTGCCTGGGACACAGACTAGTCATGGAATACACAGGTCATGCAAGGGGACAAACACCTGCACCCCGAGTGAAGCATTGTCACTTTTTTTGAGGAGTTTTCAAGATTTGCTGTCTTCAGGGTGTCTAAAAGTTTGCCTGGGACACAGACTAGTCATGGAATACACAGGTCATGCAAGGGGACAAACACCTGCACCCCGAGTGAAGCATTGTCACTTTTTTTGAGGAGTTTTCAAGATTTGCTGTCTTCAGGGTGTCTAAAAGTTTTCCTGGGGCTCATAATTTTCCTCTTGAGTTACAGAGCTGCCAGCATGGACTGGTTGTCCTGTTGAAAACCAATTTTTCTTTCTGAAAGTGTTCTCTCTCAGCCCCAGTTTCATTCTTCTCTCAGATCTGTGTGTTTTGTGAACTGTTGTCTTCTCTCCCTTTGGGGATGGACAGGTAGATCCCCACTGAGGTACATTGGTGGGTGCCTGGCTTAAAATCTCCAGCTGCATTCTTGAAACACCTGGAAAGAGGCTGGGGTAAAAACCCCTCCTTATTTAGGGAGTGATGTGTCCTGTGTTCCCAGTGAGCCAGCTGTGCTCAGGTTCTGCCCTTGCTCAGCCACAGCCTTTCCTGTAAATACCAGTTACAGGAGAGGATCAGAGCATCGTGTCTTGGGAGGTGAATTCCCATTTGCTTTTTATATCTCTCTGGGCATTTTCCTGGGAATAATTAGCATCCAACTGGGGCAGCAACAGGATTTTGTTTGCTTGCAGCTCCTTCCTTGGGTGTCTGGCACTGCAGGTGGGTGAGAGAGGAGCAGAGCACCCCAAAAGGCTCCTTTCTCTACCAAGAGAAGCCCTTTGTGCAGCCTTGTGAGCATGTGAGGATGCTCCCAAGTGTGTGGCAGCACACAAGAATCAGTCACTTCTATAATACTCAATTTTCTCAACCCCTCTACATAAGGAATTATGGCACAAAATATGTGGTTCATTTTAAAGCGTGAACTTTAAATAAATTGAAGCTGAAGGAATGTTTTGGAGGTGAGAAAAATCTTTCTGGCAAGTGACAACATCAGAATTATTACTCCTTCACAATTTGCTTAAGCAGCCACTATAAACAGCTTCTAATCAGGCTCCCTTGGTGTTTAGAGATATCTGTGGATTGATTTTAATTAGATTTGTACCTCTTTGTTAATTCTATAATGTTTGTTTGCTTATAAGTTAAGAGTATTTGGATGCTGTGAGGCTGTTTAACTTCTTTAGTTAAATTTGAACAAGTGGGTTCTTAGACAAGCTGTTTTCTCTGCTAGTGGAGTTTTACAAGAAATAAGTGTGGGCATTTTTTGGTTTTTTGACACCCCAACTGCAATTTGAAGCACCTTAGGCATCCTCACTGAATTTAACAACTTACCAAATTGGTAATGGCACAGACACAGGAAAAATGTCAGTGGTTGGGTGTCTTGCAAGGTAATTTCTTGGTGGTTATTCCAGTGCAACAGGTTTGTGGTGTTGATGGAAATCAAAGGATGGAAAACATATTTACAAGGTGTTTCAGAGTCATTAATGCCCAGCACTGAGTTTTACCTGGAGCACCACAGTTCAGCCCTCCAGAGCCCCTGCCTGCTGCTGGAGCTGCCTCTGTTGGGCTGGAGACCTGAACCAGCCATCCTCCTCCAGACTGAGGAGGAGTTTAGATCTCTGTCAGCTGTGAAGATGCTGAACCCACATGAACTGAATCGAGGCTGGAAGTTGTGTTTTGCACTCCCTCCTTTCTTTCTTTGGTGTGAAATTGCTTTACTGGAAAAATAGCTGATTATCTCTAATCTGCACCTTTTCCATTATGTTTTTTGTTGATTTACCTTGATTTCAGTTTGTTTTTCATAGTTATTATGGACTTTAGCCTACTTCCCACAGATTGTCAGAGCTCTTCCTATGCTGAACCCATTTCTGTCTGATTATGCAAGGGTGCTCCTGATGTGATCCTGATGGAAAGTACGTAGGGGTTGTGTAAATTGAAAAATGAACTTTGAAACACACCCTTCCTCCTGCCCAAAATGGAGAGTGTTCTCCATAAAAAGAACATTCAGCAATGAAATACCATTTGTGGTGTGCTGCCTTTATAAATTTGTGCTCAGAAAATGTGACAGGGCATGTTTTATCACTGATGTTATCAGGTCTGCATAATTGTTTCTGCAGCATCCTGCTGCAGCCAGGCTGAATTTGCATAAGTTCACCAAAAGAAAATAACTTAGGAGTAAAAGCTGGGCCACAGGGAAAGTGGCTATGGATTCACAGTCATGGTCACTGTGGGAACACAGAATTATCACACAGAGGAGCCCTAATTCAGCCAAGGTATGGCACAGGAGAGGGGTGAGAAGAGGTTCCCAAGTGGAGCAGGACAGTCTGTCAGGACACCCATGCACAGTAAAGTTTCCAAAAAGGAAAAGGCTGAGATTTGCATTGGAAACATTGCTCAGGGTAAGTTTCCAAAGGACAAGGGAGGGCTGCATCTAGAAATCCCCGAAATACCATAAACCTCCAGTTAGGATTAGGCACTGGGGGTGGGCATCCCCCACACTGGGGTGGTGGGCTCCATCCCAACCAACCCTCTGTCTGTCTCTGGTGTTTATTTGCCTCCAGCTCAAGGTACTGAGAGAATGCATGGGCTGGAACCAAGCCCAGCACCATGGAGTTGTCCATGATTTACTTCCAGCACCTTTGTGCAGTTATTTTGAATCCTTGAGTTTCAGTCCTTCATCTGGCATTTCTGCCTTTCATCCTAGATCATCTCATCTCTTCTTGATCTCAAATCTGATGACAAAAACAACCAAACTTTCTCTTGCTGCAACAAGCATTTAATTCAAAGGCTATCTGAAGATCAAGAGAAGAAATTTCACTTTTTGCTGAACTAGTTGGTCCAAGCAGCCAAACACAGCTCAGTATTTTCTTTTAAAAAGATAGATTATAACAAGCAAGATGATTCTTCTTGGCTGTGATAATTTCAATTCTTAAATTTGAAAAAAACCACAAAATTATGTCATGGGTCTAAAAATGTTTGTACAGTATTTGCATGATGACACAGTCCAAAAAGCCCCACCTGAGTATCATTACAGGAAAAAATGTTTCAGAAGAGGGAGTACTTCTCTGTGGTGTTTCAGTTCAAACAGTCCAGGAATTGGAGAGGCTGTGAGGGTGATGGAGCACTGACCCAGAGAAGCTGTGGCTGCCTGTAGTGGTTTTGGTTCATCAATTTGAGATTTTTTTTTTTTATTTGGACACATCCCTGGAAGTGTCCAAGGTCAGACTGGATGGGGTTTGGAGCAACCTGGGATAGTGGAAGGTGTTCCTGCCCATGGCATTGTCTGAAGTAGATGATATTTAAGGTCCCCTCCAACCCAAGCCATTCTGTGATGACTGTGATTTAGGGTTAGGATGGACAGGTACATCCCTGCTGAGGTACATTGGTGTGTGCCTGGCTTATAATTTCAAAATGTTAGCCATTAGAGTGGTATTGGTGATGGTTTCTGTATGAATGCCAAGCAGCAACCAAGCCTACTGTCCCAGGGAGGCTGCTTTTCCATGTGCCTTCACCTCCACTTTCTTCTTTCCAGTGGCAGATTTGATTGCACTTCCCTCTGCAATCTTTGCACTGAGCCACCAGCTTGGTATTAACTTAAAAATCTAGTGCACTGCTCTCCCATGGAAGCATTTGATGCCCACCAGCTTTAATATTCTCAGACATCCCCCTCTGGTGAAGGAGAGCCCACAGCCACATATCTCATGCTTCATGTGGGCTGAGCTCTCAAACATGTTGATGTTGACCATTAACTTTTAATCAGACACACAAAATCCTGCAGAAAGGGGCTCTCAGTGCCTTGCTCCTGTAAACTTCAGCTTTGACTTTTTATCAGACACACAAAATCCTGCAGAAAGGGGCTCTCAGTGCCTTGCTCCTGTAAACTTCAGCTTTGACTTTTTATCAGATGCACAAAATCCTGCAGAAAGGGGCTCACAGTGCCTTGCTCCTGGAAACTTCAGCTTTGACTTTAGTGATGATTTTCAAGCCCCATTCTTTGAGAAATCCCCATAGCAGTTTTTCCATGTGCTTCTCTGTCTGAGCAGGAGGTGAGCCCCTTGCCTTGACACCAGCAATGCTCGTGGCTCCTGACTTGTAGGCTAAAGTGCAAGGAGAAAATGGGGTTATATTCAGTAGAAAATATTCAGTAGAAAATGGGGAAAAGAGGGGTCTGGTCTCACTGCAGCTGTATCCAGTGATAAACGCTGGTGTGGGACATCCATACTCCCTCCTACACGAGGAGATTACCTTAAAGACAGTTGTAATAGTCTGACTTAAACCTCTAAATGCAATTAAATCCTGAGTTAAGCCTGAAAAATTTGATCTGACATCCTGCCTTTGACTCACCGGGTTTTTGTGTTTCGGCGTTACGGCGAGCGCGCCGTAATGGATCACGCACTCCAAAGAGTGTGCTGAAAGGGCTGGGCTAAATCAGGGACAGCACATCAGGCTGGATTTTCAGAGTCAACCACCAATTTCCTTTTTGTAATGTGTGCTAACGTCTGACAGCTGAATATGTATTTAATGAGATTTTGAAAACGCGGACTTTTGATCTATTAGAACAACACGCCTTGTGAGAAGGTACCTGCACTGCTGCATAGCTGAATGCTTTAGGAAAATTAACTCACTTGAAAGCTAAAGAAGGCTGAAAAACCAGCTTGTTAGCAGAGGAGATGCCATCCACTCTGTCCCAAAACATTGCCTCAGCTGAGGGGGAGCCTCAGCCTTTTTTAAAGGCTCAGAAATATTTAATTAACCTCACTCTTCCCATTATTTTTCACTTTATTATGCCATGTAACCTATGAGCCCTTCCATCCAGATGTCCCTCAGATGCTGCCTCCCACCTCTTTGGTGGGAGAGCTCTTGATGAAAGCCCAGAAAACTTCAATTTGACCTTAATTTCAACTCCCTTGAACACTCACCACTGCCAGATCAATTCTCTCAGCACAGTAAGTGTGAACGTGTTTTCCCCCGCTGATAATGCTTTTCAGCTTCGTACCTGAGCTCTCTGCTTGCTGTTCACAGGAGATTGCTGCATTTCATGGTTTTCTCATGGCTTGGGAGTTTGGCCAGGGGAGGCACTTGCCCTTTGGGTCAGTGTTGCCCCCAGCCTCTACTGCAGTGCAGGTAATAAGTAACATCCAAAAGAAATACAGCACGCAGCAAGAGGATGAAGTGGGGGGTTGTTTGGTTCATCTGCCCCTGTTAAAAATACCAGATATAGTAAAAAGTATCCAGGAGTACCAAAAATCTGTCAAAGATTGCTTGTGAAGAACTGCTGCTGCAGAAGAGGCTGGGGTGATTTAGGTAAGCATCTAAAACACGAGGATTTCTCTGAACTTTGAGCCTTGCTGCAGCTTTCCTGTTACTCTTGTGAATCAGCCTACATCAGGTTTCAGTAGAGTAAACTCATCCCTGGTATGAGGGCAGTAGTTTAGGACTTTTTAGAGCTAAGATTAGCCCTGTATGCTGGAGATTTGCAATTATTTCCAAAATCTGGAAGGATCCTAATTATTAGCATCCTCCTGTGTGGAAAAGCATGATAAAGTTGGCCATAGAGCAGTGCCTGGGCTATCAGTTCCCATAAATATTTAGAGGTGCTGGAATAAAGGAGGGCTGAGAGCGAGGTGATGGGCTCTTACTCTATCCCATTTCATGGTTATGATAAGGGCTGGTGTGGCACTTTCACCAGGGGAAATGTGGCAGTGTTGGAGCCATCTGGAGGGATTACTCTATCTGTTTCCATTGTGCCTTTAGATATCTTTTCCTTTTCTGTGCCTCTGCCTGTGACTGAGCCAGTTGAAATTCATTTACCGTCAGTGACAGGCTAGTACCTAAACAGGCATCTGCTTCTAGCCTGTTGCAAGTTCTTTTTTTGAGCTGCACCAACAAAATTTTTTTGGGGAAAACAATCGATAGAGGCAATGACGAGCTTCGAGCTGCCCAAATTGTGAGGCAGTAATTGCAAGTGAATGGTAAATCAAGTTGCACTGTACCTGAAACACTGCCAGCTTAAATAATTCCTGGTGTTTTCCCTCTCTGACTGTTTTTAGATCTTTATTTGTTCTGCTGAGGCTGGGAGGGAGATCTGAGCTGAAAAGTTGGGAAGGGCTGTGAGCAGCCACTTGCTAAGTGGCCATCGCTACAAGTGGGGCAAATGGGATTTCTCTTGCTTTATAAAATGTTCCTTTGTCAGTGTTGTCTTGTAAAACAGTATAAAACAAGCAGTTGAGCTGGATTTGTGTTTGAGTTAAAAGGGCCCCAAAATGTGTTGTAGTTTCATGTACTCTGTAGGACTTGGTTGAACTGCTTTGCTTGTGGAAGCACAAGAGCTGCTTTTTTTTTGTGTTTCTGTTCTGAGAGAACAGTGAGCAAGTCTTCAAGAGGCCCATGGGGAGATTTTAGCCACAGCAGAACCTTTCCAGAGCTGGATAAATGGCAGGCAAGAGAAGACCAGGCCTTTCTAATCTGAGTGCAAGCCAAACTTCTCTAGAGGACTGCAAAGTGAGATTATTTACCCTCATATCAGTATTCTGTCAGTTGGAAGTGACCCACTGAGGTGAGAAGAGAACATTGTGGTGTTTCAGTCAAGGTTTGAACATGGCCATCAGGAAGGGCTTTCAGGTCAGTCCCTTCAGAGATGAATGGGATGAGAGACTTTGCCCTTGCCTCACTTAAAGGCCTTAAGACCTAGAGAGGGTATGACTTTAAGCTTGAGATAAAGCTGCCAGTGTTCATTGTTATACTCTTGTAATTTGTTAACAAGGCCATAGACAAAATAAAATGCAATTACCCTTGTTTGCTTTGCAAACTAGTGAAGAATTGAGGAGGCTGTGAGAAGCGGCAGTGAATCATGCAAAAGTGTTTGTGGTTACAATCAAATCTGCTCCTTTCCAAAGAAAAGGGCCTCTACACCTTAAGGCAAGACTCAGGGGAGAGAGCTTTGGTCTGGTGTCAGCAAGGCTGATCCCACTGGGTCTAGGTCAGGACTTGGTGTACATAATCATAAATCAACACAAATAAACCCAGTTCTGGCTTATAGGTTATTTTTTGACTGGACCTAATTTTTGGCACTTAGAGGTGTTTTAGCCCTGAAGTGCGTGGTGGTGAGTGGGAGTTGGAGTTGGCTGCTGCTGACGTGACCTGCAGTGAAGCTTCATAAATTGTGTCCTGGGGAGCTCATTTACCTCCTGGTTTGGTGTTCTTCTCTGAGTGCCTCTCGTGCTGCACCAAGATAACCTTCAAGTAGCTCGAGTTTGAGGCATGGAGAATGTGATAACACTTAGCATGGATGATGCTCTCAAATCACTCCAAAGAGATTTGGGCTTGGGGAGCCTTTGGATGTTCCTTAAAAAGAGTATGACAAGCTGAAGTTTCTCTGGTAGGATTACATAGCTTGAGGGAAGACCACTTATATCAAAAGCTTCACAGCACTGGCTTAGTTATTGTGTCTTCTATTCAAAGCTTTTTCTGATCAAATTTGGCTTTGAATCCATGCCAGCCTCCTAAATCTGGTTGGTAGTGGTTCTCCCCTGCCCCAAAAGTTAAAAAAAAAAGGAAAATTACAAAGACTTTCAAACTGTGCTGTAATGACACAAATAAACAGTCCTTGTGTACTTAATATAAAAACAGTTAACAGCTTTCTTTTTCTCATAGATTAAAAAAATAGCCAGAATGGAAATTTGTTGAGCAAATTTAGTGCCTTGAAATATTTCAAAGAACTTGCAGGCAGTGAACATTTCCCCTGTTTGTGCTGGTGAGCTTTGTGGTGCCTGAAGGAAATTTTACTGTTGAGAGACACTTCGAAGCATTGAAGAAATACTATGGACTTAAGCAATAGTCTCTAGTGGATTAAATCGTTAGGACTTCATTCCTACTTGGAGATGGGCCCTATCCCATTTTGGGAACGTGCAGTATGGAGTCATACTAGGCATTTTTAATGCTATTCAAAATAAGCTTTTTAGTTCTTAGAAGATGTAATATTTTTCTACTCACATGCTTATTTTCCTAGGGAACATGTTCTCTAAAGCAAGAAAACTTCCTGCTGCTTAAACCTTCCTGCTGAAAGTTAATGCCCTTTGTGAGACTTCTTGGAATGATGCACAAAATCCCTCCTCTGGACCAGGGATGCAGCAGATTCTGTAGACTGCCAAGAACTTGTCCAACACCTTTGACTTTTGAACACCATAATTGCATGCTATTATCTCTCTGAATGTCACTGTGTTGCTGTTTCCCATCACTGATCGTGCCTGGAGTCCATCTTGTAGATGCATCAGCACTTCATTCCCACCTGTAGTGTGTTGCTGACCATCCAGCAAAGCTTTCTGACATCTCTTTAACTCAGAGCATGTGGGTAAATGTCTTTGGCTTGCAGGACTCAAGTACATGCTTCACTGTGCTAAATATAGATGAACTCTTAAGTACTTGCTTGTTTAAAGTGATTGTTTTCTAATGGTGTGAGGTTTCTTCTCTTAATGTGGTTAACAAATTGCTGATGGCCAGTTTCATATTCTTCACACACATCTAATATTTGCAAGAATTTGCCATCTACTGTACTTCGGAAAAATGCCATGAGTTGGCACTGAACTATTCTGAGGGATATTTTTGCTAATAAGTTGTGTTCAATCACACCAGTCTTTGTTACCATCTACATACATCATCCTTAATAATTTCTGTTCTCTTACTGGGTGACTGGAGCTAATTTTTAAAATGGTTTTCATGAGTTACTGAAGACAAATAATGTTTATCTTATGAATCATCAAATGGAGTTTTTGTGCTAAAACTATGTAACTATTAAATATGCAAATAGTTCTTTTGACAGAATTCAAATTCTCCTAAAACTTGACTCAATAAATGAAGGTGAATCAAACTTACAGTTATGATTCACAAAATTATGTTTGAACCTCACAATATGTATTTAAACTGTGCCCACTCATAGGAATAGAAATCACAGAGCCAAGTTGCAAACTGGTTTCCAGGGAGCTGTGACCAGCTTCTCCTGTGCTTTGCCCTTCCTACAGCTCCTGGCTTGGATGCCTGTGTTGGAAATCTGACATTGTGCATCAGTTTACCAGAATTTCTGACTATGCCTTCAGTGGGAACTCTGTCCTCATGTGGCTTTTATGTAGCTGTGCTTTGCATTGTGGCTGTGGACATTTTCTGCCATGTAAATATGCTGTTTTATTGGTGTGGGTGTGTGAAAGGCGGTTCTTTGAGGAATCTGAAATGGGCACAGTCACCACTAGCAGTGCCACCACAGGATGATTGATCTTGAGTCTCAAATATGAAATTGAATAGCTTTTCAAATTGCTCCAGTCCTTAACATTTCAGTGACATTCTAGAGCCTGTAAATGTAGATTCAAATACCTTGAATCATCTAGTGCATTACAGACTCTGTGTTGTTGGGTACAAGCTTGTTATTTTCCCCCAAAAAGTGCTGTCACAATTAGTTTGTATAAGCTTTTTCTGTAAATCAATCTATTAAGCTCCATATTGAAGGGTGACATAAATAAATGCCTGCCATTCGCTTGTTGCTGCTTGGTAATATTGAACCTAAATCTTAACATTCAAAGGATGAATAAATTATAGACCTGTTAGTTTTATGGTTTTTTCCAGCTTGCTGGTAGCGATCCCATCATCCTGCACAGCTGTTCTGCCTTTGTCTTGTTCCACCAATAGTGGCATCCATAGTGCCTTGGCTCATTATCTTCCTTTCAGCCTTTCTCCCTGTCTTGGTTTGAAAGACAGGTGTCTGCCAAGGAAGATTCCCTTGGAACAGAAAATATGACCCCCGCCTTCCCCCCAACTTATTATCACTTTGAAATTACGGGGCTTTCATGCAAAGATGTGTGGAAGGGAATAACGGATCATTACTAGCATGCATTTGTAGAACCAGACAAACAAATAAACCAGCACAAGCCAGAACACAAACCCCAAGCCGTCTCCTCCCGCTCCTCCGGCGCTTTTCCCTTCGGTGCAGTTCCCGCCACGGCCACCAGGGGCGCTGCTGGCTCCCGGCGGGGCGGGGCGGTGCGGCGATTCCCCGCTCCTGCAGGGGGCGCTGTGCGCTGATGGCGGCCTGGCTGAGGGGCGGTCACGGGCGGCAGCCGGTGGCGATGGCCGGGCTCCCCGCTGAGGCGGCCGCTACGGGGACACCCCACACGTCGGCTCCGGGCCCCCCAAAAGGCCAGGAAGCAAAAATAGAATCAGCAGAGTTGCAGTGCAGGGATGCAGCAGCAGGCCGGGATCTCCGAGCCCAGCGCTCAGGAGGGGCCGCGGCAGCGCCTCACGGGCACAGGGCCCGGCAGAGCCGATCCCGGCGTTTCGGCGCCTCACGCGCCGGTCCTGAGCTCCGAGCGACAGGGAAGCAGGTAAACGGCTCCTTCGTCCCCTGATCCTGGAAACAGGATGAGCAAAACCCAGCCAAGCCTCCAGGGGAGTCCCCTCATCTTTTTCTTGCCCCCAGCGAGGGGGAATTTCAATGGAATGTTGCGGCACCCAGCTACATCTTCTGTTTCCCCTTTATCCCTCAGGTAATACCGTCCCACCTCTGCATTGTCCTTTTTCCAGGTAGCAGATGGGAGGAAAAAACACTGAACAAACCAGACCCAGAACAAGCCCTTTTTAATTATTTCAACCTATTTTGACTAGTTGTGCAAAATTCTGTCTTCCTCATGCACTTGCCTCTTTTGAGATGGACCATTCCTCTGCCAGTGCATGGAACATTCACAGGGCCCTGGCCCAGGGCTCCCTGGTGAGTTCATCAAGAGCTTTCTTGAAGGACAATGGTGGAGGAAGGCTCAGTAATGGTGATTATATCTTTATTAGGTATTTAAACATTTCTGGTGAGGAATCTGTTCACTGGGGAGCTGTGCTAAAGGAGGATGACAGAACATCCATGTGATTGTCCTGGTTCCTTTTATAGTGCCGTTTCTGCTTCGTGGAAGGAGTCTAAAATCTGTTCATTTCCCAGAATCTCATTAAAGACTAATTTGGAAAGCTGGAAAATAAAATCCCTACTTTGGATCAGTCTACCTACATTTAAAATAATTGCAGTTGTTGAACTGACCAAAATCTCTCCACTTCAGGCAGTTAATCGTTAGTTTCTGTTTCCATAGGTTCAGCAGTCAGGGTGAAGAAAGAGAGGAGACAAGAAGGGAATTACTATTCCTCCTGTTATAATAAGGCCTTGATTACTCTTGCATGAAACAGATTTTATTTATCTCCTTGAGCATTTCATAGATTTCCTTTTATAAGGTTAGTAGAGGTACTTTTTCATCTTGTCACAGCTCATTCCTCCCACCCTTCTTGGTGTTGATTTTCACTAGCTGCAGGGTCAGTGAGTCCAAGTGTATTTTGTCTTTCAACTCTTTGATCATTCAATCTTGGCAGGGTTATTTTGAAGTTTTGGGGCTTTTAAAATATATTTTAAGTCATTGCCAAATGATTTTGGATAATGAGCTATTGAAGAGCAGCAGAAGACTTCCCCACCACTACCAGCAGCAGGATAAAGCAAAGATAAACACGGCATTGATATTCCTGCCTTTTGGGAAAGTTCTGCTCCTTCAACGTTTGTGGTAACCCTGATGTGGGATGACAAGTTAAAGTATCCAGAAATTCGGCAGAATTAAATGCCCAAAATGCAGAAACGCCTTGGCACTGACAGAGGGAATTGTGCTGGGAGATGTGAGGGCACGAGCTCGACGCCGCGTTGTCTGAGCTGCAAGCTCAGCTTCGAAATCAGCAGAGTGATAAATCAGAAGTGCCATGAAGAAACATGTTGGCAAACTGAGGATGAACTGAATTGAACCAGGTTATTCCACTCAGCTCCTCAGAAGTATTTCAATCTGAGCTCGCAGAAATGTTCTTCTTTCCTTTGGGATTTTCAAAATTACTGCAAAGGAAAAATAAACATTAGGGAGAAAGAAAATATTATCAATTAAATAAACTGATGAAAGGAAGAGAAAGAGGCACTGCCAGGGCGCTGGGCTTGGGTCAGTGGAGCATTTCTGGCTCAAAGTTTGAAATCCATCTCTGTTGCCTTTCCCTCCTTCACAGAGGCTGTGACTGTCATTTCTGGGCTGAACAACTGTGAAATGGTTGCTGCAATTTCAGGGTATGAGTTTTTGTCATCATTCTTGTCCTATTTTACATAATCTGTAACAGAGCAGGTACAGATTTTATTCATCCTTATTGTTCAGAGAAACATTTAGGTGGGAATCAAAACTGAGCAGAAACAGGTAAGAAATGATAGGTGACATCATCATTCATTCCCCCATCAAGACAAGAGACAAGCACATTGCCAGGGTTTTCTATGGCCTCCTAAGGAGGGCAGTGGGAATAATGAAAAAGTCTGAAACTTGTGCAACAAAAGGCAATGGATTTTATCTGAAACTGCCTGTTTTCCTGGTGGCTTAGCTCAAATGTGCCCAGAATTCCGGGTTATGCCTATCACAAAACATCAAGCAAATCCTTTGGGCTGTGAATTTCTGTGTAATAGATCAGGGATCACTGGCAAAGTCCTCCAAGGCCACTCTTCTGCAAATAACAAGTGGTTTTCAGGAGGAGACAACCTTTTGAAAACATCTGTATGTCCAAGGGAGCTGTTACCAGGTGCTGAACACTGGACATAAGCATGAGGAAGGTTTGAGAAAAGCAGGGAAAGATTTACAATTTTGTTGAAAGAATGAGCTGGTAGGAAAAGCAATTCCCAGAGCAATTATAATTCACCTCTGGGGTGTCCAAAGTTCACAGAGAGGCAAAGACAGCCCTAGATCTTGGCAACAGATAGAAATATGTCTTGTGTTGACAATGAAAGTAGCAGCTTGAAAACCAATGTTTAGAATATACAAAATTCTATAATAAAAAAGGTTAGTAAGGGAGAACAGGTAAAAAGAGGACATCTGTTCATAAATCTTTTTGATGTCCCCACCGCAGGAGCTAAATTCAGTGTTCAGTTTGCTTTGCTTTTAGACGTCCTGCTTCCTCCTACAGGGCCAGGTCTGTGATGTGCCTGGGGTCAGGTTTGGATGCTGCTGCTCAGACCACCTTCTTCAGTGAGATACCTGCCTTAGGAGTGTTCATGGTACAATGCAGAGGAGTTCCCAGGGGTGGGTTCTTGTCAGTTTTCCGTAGTCTGGAAGATTTAGGTGGCAAAGGTTGTGTGGAGACCTAAGAGCAGCCTTCCAGTATCTCAAGGGGGCCTGCCAGGCCAAGGACTCTTCCTCAGCAGCTGCAGTGATAAAACAGGGAGTGATAGGTTCAAACTGAAGCAGAGGAAATTTGGGTTAGGTATACAGAAGAAATTCTTCCCTGTGAGGATGCTGAGGCCCTGGTGCAGGTTGCCCAGAGAAGCTGTGGCTGCTCCATCACTGGAAGTGTCCAAGGCCAGGCTGGACGGGGCTTGGAGCAACCTGGGATAGTGGAAGGTGTCCCTGCCCATGGCAGGGGGTGGAACAAGATGGACTTTAAGGTCCCTTCCAATTTCAACCATTTTGTGATTATAAAGGCTATAAAATCTGTTCTGCTCCACTTCACATCCACCAGCAGCATAATCTCTCTCAGATGCTGCACTGCCTCAGAAAAAGATTCTCAAATGGAAGCCTGACAGTCCTTGAGTGCCTGCTGTGCCAGGGTCTCTCCCTGTGTTTGACACTGTATTAAGAATTGCCATGTGCTTCTAAAGCAATTTCCTTGCGCAGCATTCCCAGGCTGTCTGTGGCCTGGGGTCACTGCTTCCCAGGGACAGCCCTGGGACTGGCAGCTCCCACAGAACGCCTCTGTGGCTGTTCCTTTGGCAGCACACAGTGTGCAGCCCCCTCTGGCCTGCCCCCGCACATCCATGGGATGTGCAGGTCCCAGCTTCCAAAGGAGCTGGGCTCTGGAGTTCAGTTGGGAGCCAAAGGTTATTGGAGTTGTAATTATGGAGTTCTCTCTGAAAAAAGACATGAGGCCCCAGCTAGTTTTAGGCCTGTAGGAAAAAGTAAGCACTTGACATGAGTTTGCACTGTGTGAGCTCTCTTTGGAGAAACCCTTATGCACTTCACAGGGATGTGTGCTGGATCTGAGGATTTCACTGTAAAAGAGAGGCGTGAGGCACTGGGAATGGGGAAAAAAATTCCTTAATTTTACAGAGTGTGCATGATGCTCCCGGCAGGCAAATTATTACAGCTTAAGACTATAATTAAATTAAAATGAAATGTCTTAGTATTTCCTGGGCAGCGCCTCCATGAAACACCAAACTGTTTCTTTTAGAGAGAGGTTGTGTAACTTGCCTGGTGGTGACTGGATAGAGACACATGAATAGTCCGGAGCAATGAAGGAATGACTGGAATACTAAACTCTGTTCCCAGAGGCACTGGGATGAGGGGATGAGAGTGTGCATCCTCTGTGGACACCCTGAAAAAGGAGCATTGCTGTTTTACCTCTCCTGCCCTAAGGGCATGGCTTCTGACTGGTACAGAATGACAGCTGAAGGAAAAAAATTACATATGCTAATTACTCCAAAATGAATTAATTGCTGTTAATTATTTTATCACAAAATCAATTAATATTGTACTGCAACCCATTTTTAATTAAAGGAGTCGATAAAAATCAGATAAACTGTGGACACAGCAAAATTGTGGCAAAACTCCAAAGTTAGTCTCTAATAAGAAATGAAGCCCCAAACAATTCAGCACTGAGATTGAATTAGTTGTTATTTTTATTAAAAAATAAGAGCCCACAGCAAAAACATGAAAGCAGAAGCTTCTTTGTGAGGGAGGATAAAGCTTTTTGTGGTCGTGAATGAAGTTGAAAAGGACACTAGTAGCTGTGGGTTTTTTGTAGCTATCTACATGTTTCTGAGGTAATTTTCATCTTCATTTAAAGAAAAAAAAAAAAAGAAAAGAAGAATCACTGTGTTCCGGTGTTTAGGTTATTGTGCTTAAAGTGATGCTTGAAAGGGAATAGATCTTCAATACTTCATCAATACTTAATCATCCCTTGAACAAAAGCCTGCTTTATGATCTGCACCTCCAGTTAAACAAACACTCAGTAGCTTTGGTCCTAGTCCTGGAGTAAAGAGGTTTCTAAGGGTAAGAAAGTAAATGAGAGAAAAAAAAAAAAATCAGTTTTGTGGACGTATCCGGGTAGAAATGTGATTGAAGGGGTGGTATGTAATAAATTCTGGGCCAGATCTCAGGGTGACATAACTGAGCACTGCTCTGTTGGCATTCCTGGGGTTTGTGCTGTGCCCATCTGAGAGCCACAGCTGAAAGAGGCTGCTGGGAATTCAGGGACACCAATCATTCACAACTGGACAATGGCAAGAACAAAACCTGGAGAACATCAGAGGCATAATTAATCCGCTGCCTTTGCTTTTGAGTCATTATGTGGGGTATGTGAGTGGGTGGAAGTTTGCATTAGAAAGGAAGATGTTGTACTGCTGTCTAGAAAAGGATGTGGATGTCTGGTGTGTGGCAAAAACATGCAGGTGTTTGGATGCTGGTATCTTATTTTTGGAATGATTTGCTGGCTGGTTAATGATTGCACCAGGAGAAATGGATAGGGGCTTCCAGAGGATGGGTAGGTTTTGTGGGGAGATGCAGGAGTGCTGTAATGTATGTGCCTAATAGAGATAAAGTTATCTGGCCTAAATTTTTCAAACTCATGAGCAGAATTTAATGTTTGGGGCTTCATTGACTAATGCACAAAGCAATTTGAGTAATGAAAAACTGCTCTTTGTCAAGCAAAAGCAAGAGGCATTGATGGAAAAGCTAATTTATTTACTCTTTTATGGAGAGAACATGCTTTGCTGAAGTTCAAAACTGAGTGTGCAGCTATTGATGAGTATTCCAGTGAGTAAAATGGCTAATGAAAGCACTGACACCCTCCCTGTTCCTCTCTTTTGAGACTTGAAAGTTGCAGCTTTGCTGAACGTTTGTAAAGGAAGGGCTCACAAGTGTT
Organism: Hypocryptadius cinnamomeus; assembly: GCA_013400635.1. Lineage (NCBI taxonomy): Eukaryota > Metazoa > Chordata > Aves > Passeriformes > Zosteropidae > Hypocryptadius > Hypocryptadius cinnamomeus. The sequence goes on along the minus strand of VYZP01049893.1, from coordinate 85,578 downwards.
CGTTGTTGTTGTGTGGTAAAAACTTGCATTTTTCAAGTATTAAGTGCTAGAAATGGCACTGAATGGCTGGAAGGCTTTGGGTATTCATGGGCCTGTCCTGGCTGCCCCATCTTTCCTTTGCCCACAGCAATCTGCCCTCTCCTAAAGCCCTCTGCACTCCTGCTACAGCTGCGGCTCTCTCAGAGGGTCTGTGATCCACAACTTGGGGGCAAAAGAAAACTTGCTCATTTTCCCTCCAGCTGAAAGAAGAGGGTCATTGCCAGAATTCACCCTGCCCCACGTCTCATCAGCAGTTCTGACATTGTTGTGTATTTATGGGTCCCCATCTGATGTGCTGTTTAGGAGCACTTTGGTTCATAATTCCTGATTCTAGAGACTTGAACAATTTTGCTATGACCAGTTGCAACACCCACGTGTGGAATTGCCAGGTGAGTTGTGCACTTCATCTGGCTAAAGTCCAGTCCATCTTCCTCCCTAAAGCTGTGTCCATAACCTGGTTACACCAGGCTGGTTGCCTGAGCATAGGAATGCTGTGTGTTGCTGCCAGTTTGAAGTCAGAGTGTGAATCAGGAATTTTGCTAAAGCTTGGTTGAGAATCTGTGGTTTCACTCTTCTCTGCGAACTGAGATTTTAAGCTGCAGCTTTTGCCCAAAGCCATTAAATGGGAGATGTTGGGGGTCTGTTTGCTTATGGGAAGGGAAACAGTGTTTGGAAGATGGAAGGGGAGAAGGGAAGGAGCTGAGATTTGGGCAATTTAGTGTTTGTTCTGACAAATTAACCCCCTAATGAATGGGGATTTGAATCCTCACCTGATAACTTCTCTTAGACCCGCTGTATCACATCCACAAGCTCTTGAAGCTTAGGAAGTTTTGTTATGTAACAACAAGGATATTGCAGTGTGTGTTAAAAGGTATCAGCTTCTTATAAAGACAGAGAGGTGTTTGAGTAAAAAATGTTAAAAATCTGACAGTCCTTTCTCTTGAAATCAGGGGGCGATTTTCCTGAGAAGACTTTTGGCTATGGTCCTGTAAAATTAATTTCCCCCTGTACAAACTCCTACGTCCACGTTCAGAAGTGGAATGCCGGCTGAACAGTGCTCACACACACACACACACACACAAGTATGCTGGAATGGCACAAATGCCTACAGTCTAAACTATGTCAATCCCACAGACATTTTTGGTGGAATTGTATCACAGTAACCTGTGGTGGTTTTGTGCAGACCTCTGCCCACTCTGGAAAGCCACACTCATGTTTAGTGTGGGGAAAGCCTGTCCAGGCTCCCACACACCATACAGTACCAGGCAGCTGACTGGATTGAAAGGAAAATACGGGAACATACCAGTGTAAAACATACCTTGTGTTGTTAATATTCTTTTTCTATTGACCTCTTAAAAATAAAGTTGTGACCTGAGCTAACAAACATGGATTTTAATGATCCACCTTAAAACCAATAGCAAAACTGTGTTATTTTCATGTCACCTACCCAGAGGTCAGTAATGTCCCCCCATCTGAGTACTCCGAGATATGAACCTTTTGCAAAAAAATGTGCAATTTGTTAAAGAAAGATATGTCTAGAGCTTTTTCATTCTGTTTTACACTTCTTGTAGTTATCAGTGTGTTGTTCCATCATGTTGTGTAGCATGATGTAAGAAGACAAGTACAGTTATGCGCTCACTGTGTAGATGGAGAATCTGAAGAGATGGAGGGAGTTCGCTCTAATAGGTGGCTGGGCTTCAGTCATGGATTTTTTTTTAGATTTTTTTTAATGCTTCACTTTTTGCAAAGGTCAGTCTGTCTGCAGAAAAGTGACTTTTCTATGAGAAGCACAATCTGGTAGGCACGTACAGAAAAAATTAAATGCAAACCACACCACATCCTCCTTGTTAGTGCTCTTGAGTATACACACTCAGCTTTGAAGATCTCCAAGTCACATTCCTGGTGACAGGGGTTGCTTCAGAGAAGTTGGGATCCTGCTTGACATGTACTGAAGCATCCCTTATCCAAGGGTCTCAGGTGTTAGGCAGAATCCTCAAGTATTAGGCAGAATGTTACAGAGAGTAAACAGGCAGAGATGAGATGTTTTGACTGACCATTTGACAAAGGTGGGGCTATGAAGTACCAATTCAGCTTTCTGGCTTTCAGACATTTTCTTGCTCTGCTGTCTCAAATGTGTTTGTCTGCCCTGGCCTCCTCCTCCTCCTTGCCTTTGATCGATTTTTCATGAGCTTTGTGCAGAGGGTGACTCATGTCCGAAACATGAGCACAGCTGTTTACTACTGAGACCTGCGTGTACTTCACAGAAGGGTGTATTCTCTGTTTCTGTGAATCTGGCAGAGCTTCCTTTTATCCATGGCAATGTTTGTTCAGAAGATGGAAGGTTATTTAGAGAAAGCAATCGGGGGACATAACCTTTTCTCCCCTTATTATCAGAGGTTTATGCAACATGACTTTGAGAGTCTTTATCAGAGTTTTCTGCATTTAATCCACTTAGGTTGGAAGGAAGCAACCAGGAGAGGGACAGGTGCTGCACAGTATTCCAGGAATACTAGTGAAACCAGAGAATGTCCCCAGAGCAGGATGTCTCCCAGTGCTTTATCTCCCTTCAGAATAATGCTGAGTTTGAGTACAGGGCAACAGACAGTGCTTCAGGGAGTGGAGCTGATATGCTGGCTATTCCTTGGATTTGGGGGAGAAGGTATGGCAGGGTAAGGTGCTCAAGGTAGGTACTCTTAGGACCTATTTGTTCATCTGGGGTTTAGCCCCTGGTTTTGGGGAGTGTGTGTTTATGATCAAATGGTGGCTCTGGAAAATACCAGCACATGTCCTATAATTCCCAAGATCCTGTGCTTTGCACGTGCACTGCTGTGACTTATGGAAAAGCTGTGAGTGTTGATGCCACAGCCCCTAAGCCGTGGTCCATGGACCTTGGTGGTCACTGGCCTCATTGTTGTTGAAGGCATCCTGGTTTTGAATCTTAATTACAAACAGGTGAATATTCCCCTGTGTTCTGATTCTCGCCTGCCCTTCAGCGGGGTGGCTCAGCAAGGCAGCCTGATGCCTTGAGAAGGGTGACCTAGAGCAGAGGCTAGACAGAGTTAAAGAATAAAGCAGGGATTTATTAAAAGGCCTCCATGGATCCACCTTGGGCAGCACAAGAGCCCAGCCAGGGCTACACCCAAGATGAACCAAAATGGTCACAAAATGGACGACCGGTCACGGGGTCTCTCACTTTTGTAAGTTCTGCTCCATTTGCATATTGGAGTTAATTGTCCAATTATAGCTTTAGGTTATGAAGTCCCATCCTCCTTGTTTTTCTCTCTTCAGTCCATGTTGTTTACACTCTTGGGTCTGAGACCTGGATCATTCATCCTTGGTCCCCAGCTAGAGAAGGAATTGTTTTGTCTCCCTACTCTGTGAAGTGAGCTCACCATCCCCTAATGTGAAGCTGAGAACTACACACTAAAGCAGCACAGAATCTGAAAAATATAAAATCTAAAACTTGAAGCATCAAGCCTGGCAGGGCTTCTGACCATTTCATGGGGACTTCTGGTCAGAGCTACCCAGCAAAACTCCTCCATGTCTTCTGCCTGGTGCTGCCCATGGAGGGATATCCTTAGGAACACTCTCCCATGGGTCTGTTAGTCCAGGGACCAAATGCTGTGCCCTGCCACAGGCCTGGGAACAGTGTGAGAGCAGCAGCAGAAGCTGACAGGCTGTGCTTTGCGCTGGCCCAGACGGCCAGTCTCGGGAGCTGTGCTTATAAAGCACTTCCTAATGAAGGGAGAAGAAGCCAGAGAGTTATTTTCTAAGAATAAAAATCCCTTTATGGTTTTTTGAAAACTACTTTACACTTTGCACAAATGATCGCCTAGCATCTGGCAGGCTGGGCTTTTGCCATGTGTGGCAGAGGATACAGTTTGTGTAGTTGCAAGCAATCAACTCAAAAAGCTTTTGTGTGGTCCTGGAGCCCAGGAACTTGTTAATTTTGAGCAGTCGTTTTCTGCATTTAGCCCATTAGAGACTCTATTTTTGGTGACCTAGTTTGAGCTCTTTAAAAAATAATCAAGCAGCATTTTTCAGATCTGATTTGTAATGGGACTGTGGATTGGTTTTGCAACTTGAAATGAAAGTTAGGGGAGGGGGTAGAACTTTTATCTGCCTGGTCCTTCAGAGCCAACATTTGCAATTGATTTTAGAGGGCCTCTAGGAAGGTTAATCTGACAAAGACTGTGGCTTGGCTTCACCACTTCAAGGGTTATTGTTTGACTTACCGCTGGGAAAATAATAAAGTAGCCAGGTTTAAATAATACTTTCTGTGCAATAACCTCCAGGAGTGCTAGCAAGTATTACTGGGCATCATCCAAACACTGTCAGAGCCTGTGGATTTGCCTGCTCCCCAGCGTGTAGGATGGGGTTTGGATTGGAGAGGAGCAATTGGAGCACATGCCAGAATGTCTAGCCGTGGGTTACGGGCTGACTGCCGTGGCAGAGCTGGGGTCAGGGCTCGCACACAGAGATCCTGCTTCCGTGCTCTGGCTCAGCTCTGGGAATTAGTGCCGTGCAGGAGAACTGCTGGCCTCTGTCTGCCTGTGACTGCAGAGGGTCCCTGGGCACCACAGACTTTAAATTCCTGTGGGAGGAGAGGGATGCTCACAGCTGAGAGCAGCCCAGGCCAGGCGACGGCATTTTCAGGTGTGCACTTGGGACAATTCCAGAGAAACTAAAGCAAAGAAAAAGACCTACAAATAAAATCCCAGTTTCTGACTTTATGTATGAATTGTTTTTGCATTTCCTGGCAATTCAAGATTATGTTCCCAAATACCAGGTTGCCTGGAGTGGCACTGTAGTAGAAACATACTTTTTTTACTTGTTTGTCCTTCAGTTTCTCTGGATACCCCTTTTCTCACTGTGCCAGGAAGTTGCTTGGGGAGCAGACCCCAATTTCAGGCTCTCTTCTGAGGGAGAGCAGCCTGGTGAAGCTGGCATCGCAAACACAGGCACAGTGTGATCCTCTGAATCCCCATGAAGAGTCTCTGTGATATTTCTAAGGATCTGCAAATTAGAAATTGAATCTGCCAGCTCTGAAGGAAGGGAGAAGACAGCTTCACCTATCTAGGAGACACAGCAGTCCCTGGTGTGGAAAGGTTCACAGGTTGTTGAGGTGCCTACAGGACAAATGTGCAGGCATGCGTGTACCTCCTGGCCATTGTCCTCAGAAAATCCTTCACTGGGGCACATGGAATGGGAGGGATAGAATTGAAACATGCAGAATTACACCAAAGGTTTGGAGCAGCTGTGAAACTCTTGCTTGGGCCAGGTGAACCTTCTTGTTACTGAGGTTAGAACTGGTCCTTCGTCCCTCTTGATCTCTGCTCAAGGCCAGGCTGTGTGTGGCAGAGTACAAGTCTGGTTTAAATTGGAGTTTCTTCCTGTTGAATGCTCTGTGCCTCTCTTTTCTCAGCATAAATATTCTTCCAGGGGCCACAAATTGTCAAAGATGAGAATATAATTCAGTTGACATCGGATTGTAATTAAAAATGTTTGGCCTATTAGAAATATGAGAATCCTATATTTAATTTATATTTGATTTTTTCTTAAAATAAGAAAATCAGTAATTTACCAGTTTCCATGGCCATTCTTCTTGTTCCTGTAGCTCAAAAGTATCTTGATCCAGCAAACAAGATGTGGCAAATGTTCTGAATAGTGTTCAATTTTATTTTTTTTACTGAAAAAATATGTAAATGCCCGAGAAATTATACTTTGAAAAGTGGCTACTGCAAATTAACAGCATTTCACATGGATCTTACTTTGCATTTTTAATGCCCATAATGGGTGTCCCAAATTACATGATTTGCATTATAAACCAGAACAGCTCCTGTGTCGCTGCTGCTGTCCAACAGTTGAATAACAAGGCTTTTCTTTCCAAACTGTATAAATACATATTTACCCAAATGCTGCAATTTAGGGCTCTGTTATTTACGTTTTTCTGGTCGGTCAATCACGCTGACATCTTTAATTGCCAATGCTTTTTAAATGCATCTGAGTGAGTCTGGTGTTTGAGGAATGGAAGTGCCAGGCAGAGGCTGGGAGTGATCATTTTGTTATTACACTGACATTTTGGCTCTTGAGTTGGTGCCTTCTCTTTCTCTGCCTTTGTCTTATGGGAAATGTTGGGCTATTGCGTTGTTCCATGTTCAGCAGTGATGGTTTTACCTTTCCCCATGGGGCCTGTGGCACTAAGGAAAGGGTTGGGGACATGCTGGCTCCTTGGGCCACTCCTGTCCCTGGCTTTATTCTGCAGGTGAGCTGTCCTGTGTTTCATCAGAAACCCAGGATGCAGTGTCCAGCCACTTAAGGCAGGAAGACCTTTGGTGTCTTTGTCCTCCTTGTCCTGCCTTGTTTCTCCAGGCTCCTGCTGTCTGAAGCCTCGGGAGAAAGAGTTGGATGATCTCCATCATGTAATCCCACCATCATCAACGTTATTGATTGTTCAAAGTCCTAGCTTGGCTCATCTGCACCTGCCTTCAGTATTTTTTGGGATTGCTGATCCTCTTTGTCCAAGGAGATTCGATGTAATTCAATTCCTGCATCATTAGTGTGGTGTCCCCAGTGCTTGAATTTCACTCCAAGCTGGTGGTCAGAGTCATAAATGAGTGAACTCCTTAGAGTCAGCTCAAGCCAGCACATGTTGACTTCTGGCTCAGATATGAGGAGGGAGAAGGTGAATGGGTGGATAAACTCACTGTTTCTTTAGTGCTGTCTCCCTTACCCAGACAGGTTCCCGAAGCATCCAACAGTTCTGTGTACCTGTTACTCAGTGGCTTTTCCTGTTGACTGTCATTTTCTGGTTTCAAACAGATTTATCAGGTTCCAGTGCCAGTGTGTTCCAGCAAGGACTGGAAAAATAATCACAGCATAGATGGCAGAGACCCAAATTCATTGATATCTGATGGGATGCTTGTGGCCTCCCCACAGAGATTTACTGGAGTTCATCTTCACCACACTGTTAGTCTCAAGACCATTTCCCCCAGGAAGCAGTAGGGGAAACCAGCAGCTGTGCTTTTTGTTGTTCATGAACCTGCTGCTCTCCCCCACCTCTGGATCTTGAGCAGAGCCCTGCAGTCTCCCCAGCTCTTCTTGTCTGTCCCCGTGCCACTCACAGAAGCGGTTTCTTGTAGTGGGCAAGGGGGGTGATGCCAATGGAACAGTTTAAATAGATTTTGCTTCAATGAGATAAACCCTGGAGAAAGGTAGGAGTTGTGTGTTGTGTCTTAGTACCTCATAAACAGGCATGATATCTGCTGTTCGAGTCAATGTCATAGCTCTGCCTGCAGCTTGTGAACTAATGTTCACTGACAAATGGGCTTCAGGAGGAGGGGAAAAGGCCAGTGCCACAAATCTAGCCATTGCTGAAATGCCCAGGATCTGAGGCTTTTCACAGAAAAGAAATGTGATTATGATGAATGATGGAGGCAACAGCACTTTGTGCTGTTCTAATAATACCTAGCCAAGTGAAAAAATGCAATAAATGCCTGTGGTTACGTGGCTGTGCAGGAGCTGTGCTGGTGCCAGCCAGTGTCAAACACAACCCTTTCAGCCCATGGGGGATCAGGGAGGAGAGCTGGTTGATGTGTTGGTGGCTCAGGGGATTATTTCCCACGCAGGAACCGCAGATGCAGGAGCTGTCACAGCACCCACCAAATACCATTGCCTCGAGAGGGCTGGTGGAAAGCAGCTGGTTTGTGCCGGCCCTTCTCCTCCACTCGGCGGTCTGAGTGCTTCCCAAAAGGAAGCTGCTACAATCCTCCTCTGGGTTTTCCAGGAGCTGCCATGCTGAGCCTCAGCAGAGATGAAGGTGGTGGGAAGGGAGTTGTCATGGCTCCACTGGTGGGAAGTGAGGGCTGTGTCTCACCTGGGGATTGCCAGGGTAGCTGCCAGCTTCAGGGGATGCTCACCAGTGACACAGCACAGGATCAAAGGCTTTCCAGCACTTTTCTTCTGCACTTGCCTGCATTATGGAAACAGGCAGATTCTTGGCTCACTCCCTGAAACCACCAGGGTTTTGTTTTTTTCTTTTTTTTCATGAAGAGAAGCAATGTTCTGCTTTTAATCAACATTTTCCTGGCATCCTGTTTCTTGTGCTGACCTCAGTGCAGCAGTGCAGAATAGAGGCATCTCTCTCCCTGGCTCTCATTTGCTGCTTCCATACTACATGGGCCTGACCTCCTTCCCTCATGTCCCAGTCCCTGAACCGTGTTTGGCACCTTGCAGCAATTCCAGACCTCTGGTAAAAGGCTGTGCACTGCATTTCATGCATATGTGGAAGGCTGTGTCCTTCTGGAGTGAATAATTAAATCCAGAGCTGCCAAAGGTGAACCCCACCGTGGAGTCACCATGAGTCACCTCTCTGTTTACAGGGCTGCAGGAACTGTCCATGGTGTCCCATATTTTGTCCCCAGGCTATGCCTGTGGCGTGGGGTGCAGGAGCTTATTTGCTGAGCAAAATGCACAAACAGCTGCAAACTGCATCAGTAGCAACACACAGGCACCTCTAAGATGAGGAGAGGGTGGGAATAGCAGCAGTGGGATTCTGACAAATCAGGAATTGAAGATACATAACATAAACAGCTCATTTGCCAGATGAAAAACCAGCAGGATGATGATGAAGTTCACAATGTTTATTGATATCTGAATGACTATTTGTATTCAAAAAAATGCATTTTAGAACTTAGCATAAACTCAGTTATTTGATTCTAGCACAGCTTACTATTTATTAGGAAATATATGGGGATTTTATAGCCATTGTTCACCTTAGGGAGAAAATTAAAAATAAAAAAGAGAGATACATTTTATTTTAATAGTACTGACTTCCTAATCTAAGCACTCTTAGCAGCTTGGCTGCAGAGTGGAAAGAAATGGTGGATATTTCCATTTATCCTTTGTTATGGAACACTGTCACCTCTCTCTATCTCCATCAGCAGAGCTGGGTAATAATTTACTGCAGTGGACGCTGAGGGATATCAGCTCCAAGCCGCTCCAGTCCAGGTAGTTTGTCATCATGAGCTTTCAAGAAGTTAAATTAAATTGATTAAGGGAGAAGATCTGTCATGTCAGCATTTTTGCCCACCTAGAAGGCAGCACTCCTTCCCTCCCTCCTTATTCCAGCCTGTCTTCCTTGTACTGAGTTTTCTTGTGTATGGAAGTAGCTTTGAAGAGCTGCTTTCTTAGCTGTGCCTCAGAAATAGCAAATGTTATATATATGGAAATGTAAATGATGCTGATTAGCCAAGTGTTGTAGTTTGAGGCAAAAAGTTCAATGAGAACATGAAGAGCAGGAAGGGTATTTGGCCACTGTGCATGATCAGCCATTCAGCAGCTGCCAGAGAGATTCGTACTAAAGCTTGGGAAAGCAGGGCCTAGGAAAGGCAGCCAGTAGCTGTAAAGGATGAGCACACATGCCTGGTACAACACTGTCTTTCTGGAAATATTGACATCTTGATCCATAGCAAAATTTCATCATCCATCCTTGATGTGCTTCAGGAGCCTGTTTGGTGGTGACCCAGCACAATGTTTGGTGCTGTGACTCAGAGTTCAGACCCCTCAGTGGCTGCCTCAGCTGAAGTCCTCAGGCTCTCGCTGACTTTCACGTGGCTCTTTGTCCTCCTGCTTGCACCAAGGCTGAGCCTTGGCTAGGGAAGATGGACATCACTGAGGGGGACATGGCTACAGCAGTGATAAGTACAGCAAAGCCTCTGGTGACATCAAAGGGAGTTCCTGGTGTTATCCCAGCACTTCAGGAACTCTCCAGTATAGTCCTGAGCCTGTTTTTTTCTCTGAAAGGAAAATGTTTCCTTCTTCTTGGCCTGTCGCATAACTGCTAATATTGAAATAAACATTCAGTGTTGTTGGTACAGCTGAAATTAATCCCAGCACAACTTCCCTAAAAGGAAAATACCTGTTGTGAGGAGCCATAGAAGAAGGCAAATATTTTTGTCTGTCCTCCTGCTTTGTAGCCCTCCTCTCTGTGGACACACACATGCAATCCCGTCAGCAGCTCTATCCAGTCCCATTCCTTGGGTGTCCTGCAGTGCAGGAAGGGATGGCTTGCTGGCAAAGATACTTCCAGTTCCATGAAAGGATATAGCATGAAGATAATTAATTAAAACTATTGGGAGTTCCTGTGAAACAGCCTGTGATTAAACATGAGGATTTCTCGTGGAACAGTTAGATGAATTTGGCCTCAGGTATCTCCCCTGACTTCATGGCCACTGGTGAGCAATACTGAAATTGTTGGAGTTCTGTCTGTTTTAATGGAATCACTTTTAGTTATGAATCTCATCAAGAACAGCCAAAGCAAGGGGCACTTTAATTTAATTTGTAGGTGTCCTTTGAGTTAACTTTGACTACAACAGAAAAAGAAAATGCAGTTTGCCTTGTTATTGGAAACAGCAGCACGTGCAGAGACATGAGGATGAGCCTCCAGTGCCTTCCAGATCCTTGTCTCACACCTGTATCTCCAGTCTCATATTTGCAGAGAGAGTGGGAAAGGCCATGATAGTGAAATTTGTTGAGCTAATGTTAACCCTTAGAGGCAAAGCTGGGTTGAGAGCCAGTTCTTTGTTCCCTGGAGTTTGCTGTGAGCCCAGCCATTGGGATTTCTGGGATTCCATGTAGCCATTGTCCCATTCTGACTGATATTCTGCAAAGGGAAAGCATTGGAGTGCCAGGGCTGTAGTGATCTCTTTAGGGAGAGGAGTGCCTTCTGATAGTTAGGTGCTGGTGAGACACACTAACTTTGGCTCAGTGCAAGCCCAGTGTGATCTGCTGGCAAGGAAAACATGGATAGGCCAGTGAACCTTGCCTGGAAATGGCAGGCTTGCTGGGATGTGCAGACCTTACCACTGGCTCTGTTTTAATGAGTAATTTGAAAGTAATGCTTATACAGAGCATAAACTTTCTGCTCTTTTCACTAAGCTCTTAGCATTGGCTTGCAAAGATCACTGCTGTTTCTCTGTAACTACTGATAATTTGTGTTTTCCTCTTGACTTTTTAACTTCATTTCAGTTAAAGAATTCCATTACACAGTGTAGGGGCACTGTGTGACACAGACCTTTCCCTTTTCTGGAAAGCATACAGCCTAAGTGCACAAGAGAGGGCAAGAAGGCTGGCAGTTTTCTGAAGGCAAAGGAAAATTTGCTAAATCCTCTCTTGGGGACCACCGAAGCAGAGAGATGAACTAATGGGCTGGTGGAAGAGGAACAGAGTCTCTAAAGGAGGAAGAAAGAGAAGAGCTGAGCTTGGCTTGTTTTGTGTAGAGAACAAAAGCTTAAATGATCTACTAATTGCTGCCAATACCTGGGAGTAGTTCGAGCTAAAGGATAGTGGCAGCACACACGCACATGCCAAGTAAAATAAGCCCCCTTGGCTTTTGAGAAGGCTTGGGCAGGTGACAGTTCCCTTCTTTCTCAAGCTCTGGTTCAAGAGAAGCCAAAGCCCACAGCTCTTGCAGTGTCAGGTCTTTAACATTCACACCACCAAATGTAATTAAGCTCTGCGAGGGCTGCACCCTGGGTAGAATTTATCTCTTGGTTTGTAATGCTTTAATTTAGTATCAAATATTCATGGACTGGCAGGGTCAAGTGAGGATAGAAAAGTACTGTAACAGGCATAGGCAAAGTAGGATGCGAAAGAATTCAGCTTAAAGGTTAGTCATCCATGGAAACCCATTAGGAAAAATACTGTAAATAACTTCCTGCATCTGTGAGTCTCAGAACTAAACATGAGCCACTCCTGCCCCGACCCCTGGAACTGCCAGAGCGTGGGGTGTGCCAGCTCACACAGAATTCAAAGCAGAATTATATAGTTACATATCCAAACCCTTCCAAATCCTGAAGCACGATTGGTGCACTCTGCACTGAACAAGTCTTTTGCATCTCAGGGGTTTAAGGGACAGAAAAGGGACAGATCTCATGGGTTTCAGGTTTGAGACATCTTGTAAATGTCTATGAAGGGTTTTTGTGAGACCAAATGATTTTTTTGAGAATACTCTGCCTGTTTAAGGACATGGTTCAAAGCCTGTAAAATTATGCTTATTGACTTCAAAGGATCAGGATTGATGCTGTCCAATTTAATATTCACAAAACTAATTTATTCAACAAATGAAATTACTGAATTGAGAAAAATGAATGATTTATTCATTCAGGAAGATGTTTATGGGGCCTGAAAGGTGTGTTTGGTGTATCTGTAGGGAGTTCTCAGGTTGGGAGGAAGGGCAAGCACCTTAATCCATGGGACCACGCAGGGGAGTAACTGAAATTCAGAGCAGCTGGGAATAAATCGTGAGCTGGTCAAAGTCCAAGTGCCTTCTTTTGTCTGGCACCAGGTGAGAAAAGAGGGAGGAGAAAAATAATTGGGTGAGCAGGCCATGGAGCAATGTGGAAAGAGGAGCTGCACCATCTGGAAGAGTGTGGGACTTCAGGAAGTGTGTGGACACAGAGAGTTGATGCTGAGTGCAGACTGGATGCTTCATCTGCTCCAGTAAAACACCCATGGCCTGCTATCTTCTGTTTTCCCAGTTGCCTCTCAAAAGCACTGGTAGCTACAAGTAGAAGAGAA
>VYZP01049893.1:37159-72924 GCA_013400635.1 Hypocryptadius cinnamomeus | reverse complement strand
TTGGGTAAAAAGAAAAGCAATTTTGAGCCAGAAATGCCTGCAACTTAAACCTGGTGCTGGAGCTGCCAATTGAGCTTTCAAGCCAGGCAGGGTGCTGGGAGAATGAGAACTGAGAAAAACCTGTCACTTGAGCCAGGATTTCTCCCTTATCTCACAGCAGCATGCAGTGAGGAAACTACCTAAAGACTGCATTTTTAGACATCCAGAAAATCCAAAGACAAGAAATTCTGCAGGAATACAACACACAAAAACACTTTTTAAAAACATGTGTGTATCTGTAAATATGTAAAAAGCCATATATAGCTAAACTCATGCACCTATGTTGTGCAGAAGTTCTGATATTTCTGAAAACTNTACACCTATGTTGTGCAGAAGTTATGATATTTCTAAAAACTCCACAGGTGCAAAACTTAATTCTGCAAAATCCTCAGGCACCTTTTAGTGTTAAATTAATACTGATGTAATTAAAATGGTAATACTATTTGTTAAAAAGAGGAGTATTTAAATAATTCATTTTCCTATTGGTTCTGTGGAGTGTGCTTAGGTTTAGCAATTATATGCTAACTAAAAACAGCTTCTCCTGTAATGATTTCATGATAATCTGACCTTTGATGGTCCTGGCTCACAGCAGCTGGCACTTTCTGCAGAGTTTACAGACTGTAAAGTAATTAATATCAATGAAATACCACTGCTGGCCCTTTGATGTGTTTGGGTCCTTGAACACTCCCTTTTTTCTCTCTCTTGAGCATTTTTTTTTTCCTGATGTCCCTGACTCTCATGAATCTGGCCACTGGACTGCTCCTGATGAAGGGCACATCCCAGCTGAGGGGTGCACTGGTGAGCAGCCTCTCTTTTGGGGTTCAGAAGACATAATGGACAATATGCCAGGCTTAATTTGATTTAATATTAAGCACAATGATAGCTCTTGAAAAGCTGTCTTTCAGGGAAAGGTAATAAGGGTATTAATAAAAACAGGTGAGGAGAGATGCCCTGGTTTTAGCTTCCTGCATTATTTCATTACTGTCAGTCACCACAGAGCTCCCTTGAGATTATTCCTGTGTAGTTAATAACATTGTTTCTGTGATGACTTTAATGACTGAGCCTTTCTTCCATCCTTAGCTGTGACAATAACCACTCTGCTTTTTTTCTTTCAACAAGCTATTGTGTGGGGTTCAGCACATTAAGGAACATTTTTAACTATAGAGGTTTCCTCTAATTAAGTTATTGGCAAAAGATTGCTTGTCCAGTCATTTGCTGGTGATCAGTACTGAAAGAAATTATATCTTGTAGAGAGTATTACACTTTTCCTGCCATGCTTCTTCTAAAAAAAGAACAAAATGATATAAAAATAAGCTGTAAGATTGCAAACTCAGGCACTCAGAAATTAGATAGTGCCAGCATGGTGGGTGTCTGGATCTGTCTTTCCTCACTCCTGATCATGAGCTGTTCCTCTTTCTTCTCTTATCTCTTGCCCTGTACCCCATTTTTTCCTTTCATAAAATCACCTTTTCTCCAAAAGTCTTAATTTTTAACCTTTTTAGAATTTTTATGTCAAGACCAAATGTCTTTTTCTGCTCTTGTGTCTTGGAAAGAAAGAATTCTCTGTACAACTTTTACAACACCCCTCTGTATAAACTCACCTGTAATTCAAAAAAAGGTGTTTGCACACCTTCAGGGAGCCACCATTTGTTGATTGGTGCAATAATTGCATGTAGTATTAATGGTACATTTGTCTGGTCATTCCTGGCATGATTTAAAAGTTCCTGTTTCCTATAATATTGTGCATCTGGCTTTGTTCAGAAACCACATAGAAAATGCAATGAGTGGGAGAAGTTTTTCGTGTGCCCCCTTGAAGAAAAGTAGTGGAATTAATGCAGAGGAAAATCTTATTTTAGGGCTAGTGCAGTCACTGCAGACTAATAATGGTTCCCCTGGTTGGTGGCACCCTGCATAACCTCAAAAAGTGGAGTTTACATTTCTTTCTTAAAGTAAACCTCTGCATTTGAAAATCAGATCATTTACTAATTGCTCACATCTTATAAATTATGGATCTATCCTTGAAGGAGATTTTAACAATCTGTTAAAGCCTAAGTAACAGAGTTATTCTCCAGCTTCCAGATAAACAAAACAAAAACACAGCTTTAAAAACAAGAAGCCTCTTCACTTTTTATCTAAATGGAAATAAAGCCAGCCAGCCAAATCAAAAGCCAGCGATTAATGAATCTCTTCAGGGTTTCTATTCTTGAAAAGATTAGAGTTAAAAAGGCTGAAATAGTTTCAATAGGTAGGTGTGATGTTGAGCTCAGATGTTGTATTATATGCTCAGCTAGAAAGAAGAGTTGCTAAAATCCAATATCTGGATGAAGATTCTCCTCTTCAGTGAAACCGAACAAACAGTTAAGAACTCCAATACTCACTAATTTCAGTGTGCAAAAATGTCCTAGAGCACCAATAAAATTGGTTCCTCCCAGGAAATGCTTTTAAAATGCTCATTAAAAAGTGGATGTTGCACATATGAAACAAACTGAAAGTGGGTTTTTAGGAAACTTATTTTCTTGGAAAAGGGAAGCAAAGCTCTCCAAAAATAAGCATACTGCTTTTCCAGGATTGGACAGCCAGCTATTTGCTTCTTGCAAAAACGCAGACTGAGAATGTTGAGCTGAAATTTGGCAAGGTTAACACATTTTCACTATGTGTAGTCAGTTCCTGTGTCCAGAAATAGAAACAGCCTTTTGCTTGCAGGAGTGGTGGGGCACCTTCACCTGCAGTTTAAATAGAAAAAATAGAAAAGTCCTGTTGTTCAGCTCCACCTCTGTACCAGATCTCTGGGATGTTTAATTCATTCTGCACTATTCCAAAGAGTAGGAACTGCGACAGCCAGGAGTTCCTGTTGCTTCCACAGTAGAGACTGAAGAAATGTTAATAAATGCATTTAATTTACTTGTCTAACTATAGATTTTCTTGTAATTCATACCAACTAGCCTGGCTGTGTAGTAGGAAAAAAGCAATCACAATATCTGATGTACAAAGCCTGTCACTCACCATATATCAAATGAAGAAATAAAGGTCCCTTGTTCCATTAAATGACCACAAAACATTCCTAGGGTCTTCACTGTGCTTATCACGGCGTGCAATTCTGGACACCCTGTTAGAGCTTGCACTGCATTTGTCATGGCTACTCTTCCCTCTGATCAGACACTTGACCTCTCAAACCCGTGGTGGGGAAGGCATCCTTCTTCACCTCTGCCTTTTGTTCACTGTGTGTTCCGTTCCTCTTCAGCCATGGGCTGCCTCAGGTTGTAAGCTGGAGAAGCTGGGAGTGCTTCTGAGCTGTGAGAGACTGAGCATCCATCCTCCTCCTCCCTTTCTTCCATTTTCTCCCCTTGGGAAGACTTGGTAATGGATAGATGGGCTCCCTGTGGTGCTCCAACCAGTCTCATGAGCCAGAGCACCAAGTAAGCAGCCTGCTAAGACTTAGTTCAGCTTAGACATGAGCAAAAACGTGAGGGGACAGTGAGAAATTTAATGCGCTTTTCTTCTTTGGTCCGAGATGCCTTGTTCTGCCAAAATAAACACACCGCCTTGGTTCAGCCCACTGCTGTCGTATTTGCATGGACCATCGTGGCAGGGAGGAATGAAGCATCTGACTCCATGTTCTCAGAAGGCTAATTTATTATTTTATGATACTATGTTATAGTAAAGAATACTATACTATACTAAAGNAAACGATACTAAAGAATACAGAAGAGATACTCAATGCTAAAAAGATAGTAATGGAACTCGTGACTCTTTCCAGAGTCCTGACACAGCTTGGCCCTGATTGGCCAATGAGACAAAAGAATTCACACCAGAAACCAATGAAACAACCACCTGTGGGTAAACAATTTCCAAACACATTCCAAAGGAGCAAAACACAGGAGAAGCAAATGAGATAAGGATTGTTTTCCTTTTCTCTGAGGCTTCTCAGCTTCTCAGGAGAAAAATCCTGGGCGAAGGGATTTTTCCAGAGAATGTGAATGCCACACACTGCCATCTCAGGATGCCTGAGGCAGTGCAGGCAGTATAAAGGTGACCATGAAGTTTTGACAGCACAGCCCTGCCATTGGCTTTTTCAGTGAAAGTGTCCTGAGACCTTTGAATGCACTCAGCTTCTCACGGGCTGCGGCTCTCAGAGGGAAATTGATAAAAAAGGATGTCTTTGCACATGGTTATTACTTACCTAAAATCCTTCCAGAGTGTTGATATTATTTAGTTTATGAAGTAGCAGTTTGTGCAATTTTATGTTGCCTGGAAAGAAACTGTGATTTACTTGATTTGAAGCTCCCAAAAGCAGAGAAAGCAAAAGGCATCAATCTGTGCTGTTGGAAATCCTGTAACTGGGCAGCTACAGGCTGATGTGCTTTGAGTGTCTGCAAAATGCAGCATCTACTGAACGGCCTGAGTGGTAAAGCATTTTGTAACAGCATAATGCTCTCATTGTAGTCTTTTCAATCTCATTTAGGACTAAGCTTTCCCTTGGGAGATGATACAATAAACTCTTCTGGAAACCACGCTGCAAATAGGTTGAAGCCAATCAGGGAATACAGTGTAATGTCAAAAGTCTTACTGGCTGGCTAAACGTGTATCTTGCACAGCGTTCCTCAGGACAGACAGATGTTAGCTGTGAGGATGGGCTTGTTACAGAGTGCAGGCTTTGTCTAGGTCATAATGTGGCTCAACATAAACAGCTTAGGATTTATTGTGTGCTTTTAGCCAGCCTGGGCACCTCAAAGTTCTCAGCAGACACTTCTAGGGCACTTCTAAGCAGATATACAAACACAGGAATTATCCTTTAGACTGGAAGCATTGGGAAGACTCTCAGATACTGATGTAACCCTGCTCAGTTTCTCTGTTCAGAGGATATCTTCAGCTGAAAAGTGGGCAGGGACACATGGGACAAGCTGACACCTGAGCTTCAGATGAAGAAGTGTTAGGCAGGCAGAATACTTGGGTACATCAATAGAAACTGTATTTCAAAATTTGAAAGCAAAAGGGTTGGGGTTTTTGGTCCTGTTATTTGCCTATTTCTACTTAATGTTCCCACTCCCATATTATTTTATTATTTTATTATTATTTTGTTTTTCAAGTCCCAAATTGTTTTCTCATCAGTACTTTAAAAATGAGTCAAGATACATATTTCAAAGGCTCCCCGTGTTTTCACCCCTCACCTTTCATTCCAAATGCCAGATTTGGACACTGTCCTGTAGTTTAAAAGTTTCTAGACTGGTATTTGTTTTTCATCCAAGACCTCCCTAGACTCTACTGTAATGTATATTAGCTCAGACACAGCCAAACTTCCCTCAGATCAGCAACAATGTGTTTCCTACATCAAGCTCAGTAAATAAATAACTGCACAGCTAATCCTCCTATTTTAATGTATGAAGAGTCCCACTCTTGGAATAATGCAATATAAAGACCAGCCATTCAGAAAACAGAGCTTTAGTTCAACAACTCCCCAGGTGGGTTCTGTAAATTATGTAGCAAAATCTGTACAGATTTCCAGTTGCCTTAAGAAAAGATGCATCTGACTGCTGCTTTAGAGTAGAGGAAATCAAGTGCTGTGTTCAGTTCACTGATCTGCTGCTCAGGATGTTTCGTAAGCATATTACCAAAGAAGACCAGATGTCTGTGAGGGAAAGAGCATGAGTAAAAGTTCCTACCAAATGTCATAAATAACTGAATCACAGTTCAATCCTGCAGCATGCAGCAGTGCAAATACAGCTCTTAACAACATTAAATCCAAGCCCTTCCTTTGCTGTTAGTGCAAATTGAAAGACTAGCAGAAGATCCTCTTTCTTTATTAACCAATTTGAATAAAAACTGCATCTTTAGTGCTGTGGACAGTAATCTTTCTGCAGCTGCCAAGGCAGCTCTAGTTAGGATACACTGCTTGCTCCTGACCAGGCACTAGAAAAGGTTTTCTACAAGCTGTGTTCTGGTATTGATCAATGTGCTCAAACTTAAGGGATTTTTACTGAAGCTTTTACAGAGTACCTGGAAAACCACTGGTGCTCAGGAGGGCTTAGCATCACAATTCCTTTCTCAAGTGTTGAGGTAATTAAAGGATGCACATGTGGAAGGAGACAAGACAGGAGCTTGTAGTGGGACAAAATTCCTTACATGCATGCCATGTTAGCTCTGCCATAGTCTTTACATGGGGTGTCCTCTCAGACAGGAGGAATGTCAGTGTGTGCCACATATTTCTCATTTGAGAGAAGCTGGCAAAGGCTGGATCCCGTAAATACCTGAACTGCTTTGAAAATCTCAGCTTCTCGTGTCATTAGAAATTCATAGCCCTCAATGAGCAGTGCATGGAACAGCTAATTGAGCTCTATAAATTGCTCTTTCCACATTTTGGTTGCTATTATTTCTCCCAGAGTTAGAATTGCAAGTGATGTAGCTGCTTAGAGACTACTTTCTGATTATTCAGTAAACATTAATTTTTTGATTGTGACAGTGACAGGTGTGTGGCATTGCATGGGTACAAATGTATGAAAAAAAAAATGAATTGATGGTTACCAGCATGCTCACAATCATGCCTGACTGAATTTTTGAACTTAAAGTTAGGTAGATGTCGACTTTGCTGTATTGTGGGGTTTTTTCTTGTAATAAAATTTGTTTTCTCAAAATTTAGCCAGTTGGGTGTTGGGAAGTTCTCACCAGATACAAATGCATAGTTTATAACTGATAAAAAAAGTGAAATGGGAGATACTCTGTTCAAGTCCACTTGAGATGTGAAAAGTTCTTCCTTTTTTTAATGTTTGTGAATTAAACACACTTGTTCTTCAGGTGATCCTTCCCTCCTGCACTTTTGTTTACTGGTACTTTCAAGTGAGATTGAAGTAGATCAAAATGTTCTTAGCTTTTATGGAAAAGGGGAAAAACACTCTAAAAGTGAATTAATTGTCAGTGGTCCCACAGGTGTGAGCTGACCCCTGCGGCAGGATTTTGTTGATCTGACTCAGTGCTGGGGACCAGTGTCTGATCAGCTGGGGCAGCAGAGACATTACCACATCAGGTTCAGCGACTGGATAAATGTGTCTGCAGCTGAAATAAACCCCACAATAGAGTTCTCTTCAGTGCCTCTGCCACAGCCCAGCCTTCCTGATGGATGTTAAGAAGCCTTGGTAGTGTTTATAAGAAACATCAGCTTCCCTAATCGTTCATTGATCTGTTGTTCTGGGCGGAATGATGAAGCTTTCGCTGTTATTTTGCTCTGCTTCACTCAGATTCACTTGATTCGAACCAAAGGACGATTTAAGATGGCAGGGCACAATTTTACTCTCATTTACTCCCAGCTGACAGGATAATTCTGGTTTTGCTGTTGGGAGCTTCAAGTGCTTCATCTGTGCTCAGCTAGTATTAGTTGTAATTAAGGGAATGGGCTGTCTAGAACTCATTTTTACAGTTCATCACCTGAAAAAGAATTCCAAAAAGGACCCTTTTGTTTTTGGTGTCATTTTGAGTTTTTTCCTCACCCTCTGCAGGGCTGCCCATCTTGAGGCGGACCCCTGGGGAGGGCAGAACCTTCACTGGCTCTGTTCTTATCTCAGGGTACCTATTTTTAGGTTTAAAAACCAAAAAATTGGCTATGTTTTGGCTCGTAGAATCTGTTAGGAGGCTGGTTTATCTGTTCTTGGGATGCAGGACACTGCTGGACACAGGGACAGCAAACTGTGGAGTATAGGTGCTCATCTCCTGTCTGAAAATGGAGATAAAGGGCTTTTTTCCTGGTAAATATATCAGAACCCTGTGGTTTGGTGTGTTTTTTAAGCAGCTCATGAGGCATTAGATATGTCAAGTGTAGGCACACAGTTTGTGGTGATTGGGAGTGGGGCTGTGGCCCAGCCCCATCCCCAGTGGGCACAGC
The DNA here is from genome assembly GCA_013400635.1 of Hypocryptadius cinnamomeus. NCBI lineage: Eukaryota > Metazoa > Chordata > Aves > Passeriformes > Zosteropidae > Hypocryptadius > Hypocryptadius cinnamomeus. The sequence goes on along the minus strand of VYZP01049893.1, from coordinate 65,015 downwards.
TGTGCAGGACAGGTGAATGATATTGAAGGTAACGAGCCATGGAGTGCCCAGGGGCACTGAGCAACCACCAAAGGGAGCAGAGGGCACACAGGTGCAGTGCATCAACATGAGGGGATAAAAGGCTGGGCTGAAGAACAAGAAGGGCAGATGCCTGCAGCCTTCTGCAGTGCCCTGGTGTTACTGTGTATGGGCAGGTGCCTGAAGCCTTCTGAAGTGGTGAGGTGTTACTGTGTATGGGCTCAGGCTTTCTGAAATAGTGTGGTGATACTCTGTGCATTGTGGCTGTCTCAGCTGTGACAGTCAAGGATTAATACCTTTTCCCCTGACACTCCTTTTGTTTCTGCTGGAAGCTTGTCCTTATCTGGGGACTGATGCTCAACAGTCTCAGTTTCCTTTTTGTTTTTCCTGAGGGACAGATTCATGGGAAATATGTTTTTGCTAGTGCTGCAAGCCCTAGCAGGAGCATCAGACTGGGAGATGGCACTCAGTGTTGTGAGCTACTCCACCTTCTTGGGAACACAGATGGAAGCTGGAGCAAAGCAGCTCAAACAGAGCATTAGGATACTTGCTCAGGAAAGTGTCCAACCTTGAATTCAAGGGATGAGCAGTTCAAATCATGCCTGACCTTGGCACGAGGTGCAGGGGAGGAGATCTGGCATGAGGATTGGTGAGTCAGTGTGGAAGCCAACAGGCATCTTTGCAGTGACTCCAGCAGGGCTGGGAGTGAGCTCCAAGTGGGCAGGTGCCCATTTTCAGTCAGAGTCATGTTAAAACTTGCAGTGCCTGGCCAAGTGACAGTGTTGGCCTGGAGTGGCCAAAATTTGAAATGCCTTCTGCCTTCCCAGTTCATTCTTTTCAAGATGGACCAGTCAGAAAACATCCTGCAAACCAGAAACTAGTCAGAAAGCATCCTGCAAAGCAGGTTATTGTTCTGCATTTTTCGTTCCTATTTGAATTTAAACCCAAAATGAAACCCTGTCTTTATATATCAGACTCCTAGATTTGGTTGGTCGGGTGTTTGTTTCCTAGGGAATTAAAAACTCTTTTGGATTTATTTTCATAATTTTGTCTTGCAAGCATGAACATGGCAGTGTCTCCAGCAAATAAATGTGTGTTGCAATATGGTGGAAGCCATGGGACTGCAAAAAGCCTTCTGGTTTTCAAAATACTTGCCATAATTTGTCATTTCAGCTGGTTAAGCCAAACAAAGTGCATGGCTTCTGAGGCAGTTCACAATTATCAGCAACAGGGCTTTATCATTTTCTCTGGTGGGCTATTGTTTTATTTTGGGCTTTTTTTGGCTTTTTTTCTCCTCCAAGTTTGGAATGAAGATTTGCTGCTCTGTGTGTGTGTGGCATTTCAGTCCTGTGCTGAATTGCAGCCCTTTCAGGTGGAATTGCTGTTTGGCAGTAAGACATACCCTAAAAATAGAACATGTGGTTATAAATGACAACAATTGGCAGGGAGGACCTGTTCAGATGCAATTTTGGAACTGCTTTTAATTTTTTCCACTCAATTCCAAGTTAAACATCCATTTAAATTAATTAGAGCAATCACAGTATCCCTAGAATATCAGTGGAGAAACTGAAGCCGTGAGTGTAATTTAAGTATTTCCTGAATTCTGGGGAGATGCTAAATAAGGCAGCTTAAAGAAATTTTTGCATATGATGAAAAGCAAATTCCTGACCAAACTGGCTAAGCTCAAATGTCTGAAGGCGAAGAGCTATCATGAAAGTGCTGTAAAGCTTCTGATTATAATGGAATCAGTGTCCCAGGGTATAATGTAGCTCTACATTTAATACTTAGCTGCTGAACCCTACTTCTCAACCTGCCTCCACTGACAGAGTCCTGTCAGGACAGTGGGCTTTGTTTAGATGCCAAGCAAGTCTGGAAATGGCTTTTTCAGCAGCTTCAGCTGAGTACAAATGCTTGACTCCAGAAGGACAGCTAGTGCCTAGATTTTGTGGCCTAGAAATCATTCCTTATGTACACTGCCACACGTATTAATAACCTTGCAGGCTTTTATAAGCCTAATTAAAAGGCTTGTGCACACTTAGATGTGAAATCACGGCAAGGAGCTGAAGCAGCAAAGCAGGATCCTGTCCTTGGTGCTGCAAACCCATTGCTGCCTTTCTTTATTAATGATACATACACGACAGGTTGAATTCTCTGCCTGCTGTTGCTTGTCGGGTTGTTTTCATTACAGTATCGACTGGAGTCCCCCTCACGTTGGTTGTAGTCTAGGCACGTTACCCTGAGCAGAATTTTTCTTTCAGTATTTTGCTGAAGGTATTGACTTTGCCACAGGGAAGGGAGAAGTGCGTGCAGCCACTTAAGCACACAAGTAGTGGTATCAATTTCCATCCATTAAAATATGCACACGCACACAAACACACGACTCTGTACTGTGGTTGCAGGCACGGGGTGAGGTGAGCTTTGAAAAGCAGACTCAAGAGACCCTCTCCAACATGGAGATTCTGTTTCCAGGATCTGGCTAGGAGCATCCTTCAGCCCGTGCCAAGTTGTGCTGAGGATGGTGGAGTTGTTGTGAGTGTTGAAATGACATTTTTCAAAGGCATTTGTGTATTTCTAGGCCATTTCTTTCAATTCCTTAGAATGAACTTTATTTTCTAAGGGAGTACATTTCTCTGGGTTTGGGTGTTCTGTATTTTTTTTTCCCTAACAACATCTTAGTTCTGTTAGTCTTTTGGACTTCTTCAAAGTTTTTCTAGTTATTGGGTTTTGGGGTGTTTTTTTCCCATTTCCAGCCCAGGCGATCAATTCCCAAATATGAGCAGGAGGGTTATCGAGCAGTTCATCTAGAGCCAGCAAAGATTTCAGCCAACTCAAAGGTGCAGCAATCATTTTGCTAAAGGTTTGGATTGCAGTTTTGATCCAAGACTGGGATATATGGGTGTGGATGGTTCCAGCACTGCCAGATGAAACTTGGAGATGAATCTTTGCAAACGTTCAGTGATCAGTTCCATCTGAAAGTACACAAAATGGGTGTTAGTACAGATGTGTGTTATCTTTGTTTTCTCTTCCAAACCGGCCCCCATCTCCCATATGTTCCTGTTTGATGGTGAGCTCTTCCAGAGGTATTTTCCATGTTATGTCCCTTCAGTCCCACCCTGAAATACACTGTACAGCACAGAGTTACTTGCAGACAGACAATCTCATCTGAACTGTGGCATTGCCCCAGTGGATTCTGTTCATGTACTGCAGAGGCCTTTGACCTGCTCTCTGCTTTGAGTTGTGCAAAGCCATCCTTTTGTGAATCCTTAATACCTTACAATGAATTTCTGTTAAAGTTTCAATAAACTGATAAAAATGGCTATCTCTTTATTTTCTACCTTTTAAACAACTATTTCCAGTAAACTCACTAAAATTAAAACAGGAATGTGCTTGAAATCATTAAGCTGAAACAGAATTTGTTTTCCAGATGGTTTGGTTTCTTTTGTCTTGGGTAGCAGCATCTTGTCCTAAAGCATCCACTGTCTGGGAAATTCGGGACAATTAAAGATGGGCCATGTCTGATGTGTCTCTTTCATTTCTGCCTTTCAGTCTATCCGAGAAGTCACGGGCTATGTGTTGGTGGCTTTGAACCAGTTTGAGTACCTGCCCCTGGAGAACCTGCGCATCGTTCGTGGGACCAAGCTCTACGAGGAGCGATACGCTCTGGCCATATTCCTTAACTACAGGAAGGATGGCAACTTTGGACTCAGGGAACTTGGCTTGAGGAACCTGACAGGTAAGTGAAACTTGGAAACGTGGCTGATTAGTCGCAAGGGAAAAAATGAGCTTGTTGAGTATTTCCCCAGTGCCATCAGTCACTTGTGTTCTGCAGGAGACTGAGGTACCACAGGAGCCTGGCAGTTGTGTGTTCATTCTTTTTTTGGGTCACAAAAGTACTTCTCTCCATAATGATCCATGAGAGTCATGGCAAGAGCATATTTGAAACAAAAACAGTCTTTGAAAGAGTATATGAACTTTTTTCTGTGTGTTGATATCATGAGCATGTTGGTGATCCTTGATTATTGCACATGAGTTTCTTCAGGTGCTGGCTATTTTCTGCCAGGTTACCTTAGCTTTAGCATCCCCTATGCCTCTGTATCTTTGGTTTATTTAATTTTAGAACTCCCTCTTCTAAGCAAAAATAGTGCATTACATATAGTGAGAAAAGTGCTTTTTTTTTTTTTTTTGAGACAAAAATGTAAGCAAAGTCCACAGCTTCATGTTTACCTGTAAATTCAGGGCTGGATTATGCTCTGGGGTAGATCAACCATTCATTTCCTCTGTGGGAGGATCCAGAGGCAATGGCTTGGGAGATTAAAACTTGCTAAATATCAATGGACTGTAACTTAATAAAGAGCAGGCAGTGGCTCTTAGGGAATTCACTGCAAATATTTTATTTGTAGCTGGTTCCTCATCAACTGTGATAATTTCTACCCTAAACTTTGGTAATTTTGATGTGGTCTTGTATCTGCTAGTGGCTGAAAGCTGACTAAAAATCACTGACCTGAGCTGGCTGTGGAGATTGTATGGAGAGGTGGGAGCCTTCTGAGCTATATTTAGGCACCCTTTCCTCTCTGCTTCTTTTGTCTGTCAGTATTCAGAGTAGCATGAGTGCTTACAGTTCCCTGTTCAGCCTCACCAGGTTGTACACCAAGGCTTTTAAAAACAGGAGGGAAAAGAAGGCCTGAAATATTTTACAAAATAAACCAATTTTGGATGACTCTGATTAGGCTATTTCCTCTGGTCATATTATTGACAATTTTCTTTACTGAGACCATCATGGCAATATCAGAGTGCTTCCCAAATGTCTCTAAATCCCTGCCATCTACTACTCTTCACTCTGTCACTGTCATAATCCAATTTCTTCCTCTTTTGTTCCCATATTTCTTCCCACCTTTCTGATAGAGGGAGTTCATTGTGACTGTCTATGCCTTGACATCATACAGAGCCACAGCATTAGGTGGTAACAGCATTATCTCTTTCTTTGTATGTGTTGTCTGATCTTTGAGTCTCAAAATGCCTTGTAAAGACACTAGGCTGGGTGAAACAGAGAGGTGAGGTGAGGCCAAGGCTAGAAAAGGATGGAAGTCTTCCCTCTTGGGTCTGAGGTGGTTCTGCCAGGTGAGTTGTATTCCTAGGGTTCATTTAGCCATGGCTTTGCTGCTCAGTAGTGTAAAAAAACTTCTCTTGTAGGCTTCTGCTGCAATTTCATTTTTGAACCAGCTTCCCTGTGCCAATTGGCAGTTCCTCAGACTCCAGAGATGCCCTCTGGGAGCTGCTGTGATGTGACAGACACAGCACCAAAACTGCCCAGCAAGTGGTTTCATTTTCTTTTGAGGTGTCTTAAGAAAACTGGCCATAGCTCAGCCTGTGAATCTCTCCCAACATGAGATCATCACAGCCACTTCTTCTGATTTAGGTGTTTACAAAGGCCTCTGATGGGATTATTTGACTCGAAATGAATTGTTGTCTTCTGGAAGAAAAGTGCCCTAATAACACCAGCTTGTCTCCATGGAGCACTTAAAATAGCTTCTGGGTGCTGAACGTGAGCCAGTGTGTGCTTGAAAATGCTCTTAGTGTTTTCTAGCTACCATGCCAGGGCCTCCTGAGTGTCTCCAGCAGCTGTTCTCTGACCATTTTGTGCACTGGTGAAGATGCACCGGGCTATTTTAACCCCCAACCCGCCTCTTGTTGCGCATGCTCTTCCCAGAGCGTGTTCATCCTTCATTAATTTTCCTGACACATCCTTAGCACTAGTAGCTGCATAAATATAACTGGTGGATGTGGGAGTTGGTGGTGTTGCAAGGCAGTGATGGATCAGCAGTGTCTGAACCTATTCTTTAGTTTTACCCCAGAAACCACGGGAGAGCTGCTAAACTGGAGAAGCAGCAGCCCCCATGGGCTCACATTCTTCAAGTCCACTGCAGATTTGAAGAGATTGGCTTTGAATCGTGCACCTCTTCCACTTGAGTAAAATATTACATGGCTCTTGTCTTGCATGTGAAGCATTGTCATTCCAGGGCTTATGCCTTGTTCACGAGAGCCTGGGAAATTCTGTTTTTATTCGTGCAGTGCTGGATGATAGGCTCCTGAGGGTATTTCTGCCTAGTGCTGTACAGTATACAAACACAAGCCCTACTCCCTGTGTTAAATAAATGAGGATGCTGCTCTCACCTGCAGCTTCTCCTCAGACACAGTTTCAGCCTCCTGTGCTGTACCACTGCAATATTTTCTATGTATTGTTAACAGCTGTGTTTTTATTGCCAGATATGTCTATCAAGTTTTCATATTTAAATGTAACTTTAAATGCTTGAATTTCCTCCCTTGCACTATAAAAAAAATGACAGCTGTGAAGGCAGTTAGTTTTATCTCACACAGAAAACATGATCCAATTCTCACTCATGATGTCTGTCAAACCACAAGGGAGTTTTGTTTGTATAGCTCAGCCCAGGACTACGTCCTAAAATGCGTGTGACACTTGCAAAAAATCTTAGCTATAAAAATCCTGTTCTCACTTGTTACAAAAACTGAGTCAATGGTTCCACAAATGTGTCAAAACTGAACTGACACTGAACTAATGAAGTGGCTGCTGCCATCTCAGCTGGACTCATCTCAGTGTGCAGATTCAGCTGCCAAGTAGCCTCACAGTGAAAAGGAGGGTTTGACATCCTGGCTGTGATCTTCAGCCTGAGATGAGCAGAGTAGGTGGTGCTGAGGGAGAAGGTGTGCCAGCTTCTTCCAGCCATTGCCCAGGAGCCACTGCAGGTCACCAGGCACTCAGCCTCAGCTTACCCAGGGAAAGGGCACCATTGGTGTTCACGTTTGGAGCACTCCAAACAGAGGGAACCTGATGGCTGCATCTCATTACTGCCTGAGAGAGGAAAGAGGGATAACTCACAAGTGTGAACTATTTAGNCAGCCATGGAGGGACACTCAGTGGCCATGAACAGCAGAGATCTCCTGGAGGGAGGATGGGTTGTGTAAGAGATAAAGAAAAAACTGCCCAATGAACAGCAGAGAACTGCCCCACCTCTGACAGATGGGAAATACAATACACAGCCTCAAACCATATCTTATAACCCAGGACAAAAGTATCCCATGTTTTCCTTTGTGAAGATGAATAAGAGAGCTCTACAGCAAGTTATGTGTCTTTGAGCAGTGACAACCTCATCTTCCCTATTGGCCTTGGGGACAGAAGGTTCTGTGCATCCCTTGAATTTTTTGGATATACTAGAATGAGGTGGATTTAGCAGTGATAAGTGCAGTAACAATAAAAAGAAACAAAGCCACAGCAAAAGATTTAGGAGTTTTCATTCTTTGCTTTCCAGGAAGGCAGATAAATTGAATGATAAGATAACTGAGGTTCACGTGAGAAATAGATATCGCAGGTTAAATCATTTGATCAGTGATAGCCAAATAAAGGAAATCTAATTTGATGAGCAGGAGAATCATACAGAAAGGACCATTTTCACAGGTGTAGAAAGTAAATTTTGCAAAATTGCGAATTTCCCCTTCTACAGATGTTTATAATTGATTTTCTATGTTTTAGTTTTTTATTTAATTTGGTTTTTAGTCTTCTGCAGAGCAAAATTTTAATGTTTGATGGTTATAGTATTCCCCACTCCCTGCCTCACAGGAAACTGAAAATGCTAAAAGGTACTTTGGAGTAGCATCACTCCTTGAAAAGGTTGCTTTTCAAACAGTTTTTTTGTTTTTTCTTCCTTTAACAAACTCATTTACTGTAATTGTAATGCAGCTCAGTCAAGTTGGAGGAAAGGGCATGGGAGGAGTCAAATTTTGTTCCCTGTGCCTCTTTTGGACCTAAAATTCTTTTGGAAATCTTGCTTGGATGTCTGCGCAGGACCTGAGTGATGGCACATCAGGCAGGGATGGCACATTTTTGTGGCAGGGATGAAGGCCACCCCCTTTTTCTTGCCTTGATCACAAAGCCCTTTGCTCAGAGGACATGCAGGAGCCAGTCCTGGTGTCCAGGGGTGCCTGTGTGTGACACCCACTGGCTGCTTGTGGCACATTCCCACATTCCTTAATCGGGATGAGCTGGGAAGAAAGCCATGTGTAACTTGCCTCAGGCTGGCTGTGCAACAGGTGGGTGAGGGATCGCATCTGTAACCTCAGAGAGGGGTTGCTAGGATACATGGAGGCGTGAGGAATTGGTTTAAAAATCCCTGCGGTCCCTTTGCGTGCGGGGCTGCTGCAGGAGTTCTCTGTAGGAGAAGCTGCAGCGGCTCTGTGGCTGCCCAGGCATGCTCCTCTCCTGGATCCTTGCAGCTGCCCTGCCCACCGAGGCCTTTGTATCCCAGCACAGCTTTGTGGCTGGCCAGTGGGGAGGAGAAGAGGGAGGAATACCTCCTTTCCCAAGGGAAGCGTGGCTGTGAAGGATTCTCTGTGTGGTACTGATGCCTCAGGTTTTAGCTTTTACATTTTTCAGATTCTGTGCTGCTTTAGTGTGTGGGTCTGAGCTTCATATTAGGGGATTGTGAGCTGTCTTCACAGAGTAGGGAGACAAAACAATCCCTTCTCTAGCTGGGGACCAAGGACAAATGATCCAAATCTGAGGTCCAAGAGCATAAACTATGGTGAATCGAAGAGAGAAAGACAAGAAAGATGGGACTTCATAGGCTAAAGATATAATTGGACAATTAACTCCAATATGCAAATGGAGCAGAACTTATAAAAGTGAGAGATCCTGTGACCAGTTGTCCATTTTGTAACCATTTTGGGTTCATCTTGGGTGTAGCCCTGGCTGGGCTCTTGTGCTGCCCAAGGTGGATCCATTGAGGCCTTTTAATAAATCCCTGCTTTATTCTTTAACTCTGTCTAGCCTCTGTTCTAGGTCAGCCTCCACAAGGCATCAGTACCACAGACCTCAGGGACATGCAGAGAACCAGCCCTGAGTCCCCCCTGCCCATCCTGTCCCTATGGAGAGAGGGAATGAGGCTTGTGGCTGCCCCCAGGCTCAGAAATGCAAGTGTGCCTGCTAGAGCATGTCTGTCTTTTCTCCCCCTGTTAGACTCTTTCCTGAGCAAAAATACCCCGTTCCAGCTGCTGCTCTCCTCAGCCATCACAGGTGTGATGTGACAGCTGGGAGAGCCCAGGACCCATCCCTGGTGACAGTGGGAGCACGGGCTTGGGCTGCTCCCTGCCACTTGGCATCAATGCCTGGGAATGCTTCCAGCCTCTCCTCGGCTGCAGATGTGGCCCTGAGGAATCCCAGATAAGGGACCTGCAGGCAGAGGAGCAACTGCCTCCAGCTGGCAGAAAATTGTTCTCAGGTCTCAGCAAGTCAAAAAACTGTTTTATATGGCCAGAAATAAATACTGATTTTGAGCCTTGTGAGATTTATATTCATGAGTTTATTTTGTCCAGTAACAAAAGTGGGACATTGGTTTTCAAATTTCAGCAAGGCTAGAGTTTTGCACAGCGTCTCTGAAGGGTTTGGATATGCTTTTTTCATGCTAAATAGTATAACTAATGTCTGTGGTTCTTTTCAACTCATTGATCAACAAATTATGCTCAGTTTTCTTTATTTCAGAGCACTTCACTGTTTTTAAATCTGTTTGTAGTGGTAGAAATGTGCAACCTTTTTTGGAATGACTATGGCAAGGATTTAAGCAAAAAGCTCATCCGAATAATGATATACTGGTAAATGTTTTTAACAAGAAATTCAAAGGATCCCCCATGTGTGCTGGTGTTCTCCTTCCCCCAATGCTTTCAAACAAACTGGGAGGCAAATCTATTGCCAATGGTCTAAACCAGTTTATTGAAAGTAATGCACAGAATTATTGACATGAGCCAGTACTGTCATGCAGCAGGATAACTTCATGTCACACAGCCTCTCCTGCAACAAAACAGGGCTTAAAATCAAGGGGAAGAGAAAGGAGGCCTAATCCTTATCTGGTGTAAATTGGCTTACTTGCTTTGGGTTTGTAATGAACTGAAATTTAAATTGCCATTTACTTCCTTCAGTGGATAATTTAATTCATACTTTAATTTATAAGTTAACTAGTGCCTAACATCCACTTAAGACCTTTTAAGGATGTTGTCTAGAGGGTGCTCTTCCAGGATTAATACGAGCTAATGAACAGCTGACTCAGGGCATGTCTGCCCTGGGTGCTCTGGCCAGGGATCCTTGAGCCAGCATTCAGTCTTGCTGGCTTTGGGAATGGTGTTGACCACACCACTTGGGCCCTGTGCTTGCTCTGAATAACCAAGCAGATCATTCCTGCTTAACTATGGTCTCTGCAAACAGAAGAGAGGTTTCCCTGGGCTTTCAGGGTCTTAATTATGTGGCTGCTGGCTAAAGAAGGGTCTGCAGGTAAAGATTTGGGTCTGGGGTAGATGGAGGAAATCCTTCCTAGCTCTGCAGTAATCTCCACATCTGCTGCTTTATTTTGTGAATCATACCACTTCTACAACAGAGCAAATAATGCTTGCCTGCTTTAATTAGACCAATTTTGAGGGTGTCATTGAAAATGCTGTTTGGAGAGGATCTGGTATGATGTGGGATTCAACTTTAACACTGTCAAATGTTAGTTTAAATGTCATTAAAAAATGCATCCAGGTATGTTGCCATTGTTACCTGATAATGGCAAGTAAAATAATAACACCACTCATTCTATTTTTCCTTGGCAATTTCTCTTTCACCTCTCTGCAGTAGTTCTATCTGCGCATTTTTCAATTATGAAGCAAGCAATTCTCCCAGTTCTGGAGGTGTGAAACACCCTTTAGCTTTCTGGAAGTGTGGGCAATCAAGATAAATCCAGTAATACTGAAACCTTGTGGTAATGGAGTAGCTTTGCCTGGCTTCTGTGACTCGAGAGCTTCAGCAGCATGGGGATTTCTCTGTCTGCATGCTTTGTAGGGAGTTAAACATCTGAACAGAGTAATCCCTCCATTTCAATCACACGGGCCAGGAATGGGAGACATTTCAAAATATCCAACTTTGGTAGACAGATCTGTGCTGAGCTGCACTATAACTTCAGTAAAGTGCAGTAAGTGTTACAGTCAGGAAGGATCTTACAGTTTATAGTGACAGCACTGCTGAACAAATAGATATCCCAGCCTCCCACCAGCTTGGGAAAGAAAGGAACAGCTGCGTTGTTTCTCCCAGCCTAGGCTAAGTCTTGACTAGGTGTTCTTGACATTTAAATCCTTGCTGCTCCAGTAGTATATCTTCAGATGAATGAAAGAAGCATTACTTTCAGTGTTTGTTGTTTGGTTTGGTTTTTTTAAATTTTTTTATGTTTTCCCCCCTTTCTCTCTACAGTCTTCTGAATTCATTGATTTTCTCATTTCCTTCTGACAGGCTACAGCTGACAAGGAATTTTGTGCTTTTGTAAAGTAATTAAAGTCTTGTGTTACATGGGCAATGTAATCTATCTGCATGCTCTGGCCAAAGGCAAGTTGCTGAGCACGATAGTCCACTTGTCACCATCCACAGTGGGGACATGAGCTGTGAGCCAGTGGTGGGGGCAGAGGGGCCAGCCTCCAGGCCTGTGGAGCTGCTGACTTCTAGGGCTGAAAATGGCACAAAACTGTAGGGATCAGGTGTCAATTCAGTGCCTTAACCTAAAGCTCAGCAGAGGCATTTCCATGACCTTGCACACAGGTCTGGAAAGCAGCATATGCGCACAGACCTGCATTGTAACCCATGTCCAAGAATGAGCTCCTTTTCCTAGCTTTTCTTGCCAGCCTATAGAAGTAATAAGTTTGGGTTTAGATCACCATTCATGGCAAAAAAAAAAAAAAAAAAGTCCTGAGTTCAAAGAAGGTTGGATCAGACCCTTAGGTTTACATGTTGGAAGTAGTTGGTGTCCCTAGGATATTTTCATGCCAGTTCATTTTCATGTCATTTGCTGCAGAGAGAAATTCCCTAGAAACTCTATATGGAGGGACTGGAGAGGCAATGAACCAAAAACTTTCCTTTGCTGCATTTAGCTCCAGGAAAGCCCCTGCAGACAGGGGAGACAGGGCAGCCCCCAAACACTCAGCACAGGGGTGAGCGTCACGTAGGCTGGCAAAAGCAAGGCTCCAGCACAGCCCGCTTGTTCCTTGGCTGCACACAAGCCTGTCTGCTGCAGTGTCACAAAGTCTCAGCCTGCCCAGCTGAGTCTCATCAAAGCCCCCAGAGGATTTTTGCAGCTTGGGTTGTTCTGCAGCGGCCTGGAGATGTGTGCAGCAGTGCAGGGCTAGCACTGAGCAGCAGGTCATTAAGAGCTTATCTGAAACAGAGTTTGATCACACAGGCTTTGTCCCCTGGGATGTGAGAGGAAACCACTGCTGCCTTGAGCATGTGTTGGGTATTAGTGTGTAAAAGAAGTTGCAACAGATTCAGCCCCTCTGCAGTGCTGCACTGACAGGTCCTGCCTGCAGTGTCCAGGGTGAGGAAAACTCTTGGTAGCATCTGAATTAGCACACAGGTAACAGCAGTCCCTGGTGGGGAGTGAGGGGTTTGCTGTCAGGAGCTTCTTTCTGTGACTGGGGAAAGTAAAGGGAAGTGGCAGTAACAATTGTCAATTGACTGACAATTGCAATCGACCCTTCCTGACCTGACTCGTGTGACTCCCTGCCCTGGAATGCATCCAAGGGCAGCAGTTCCAGGCAGCTGGGTGTGAGTGTGCTCTGGAAACAGGGAAAATACAGGAGGCATCTGCCCTGCACCTCTGCAAAGACACTGGGGCGAGCCAGAGATGGGCAGGAAAAGGTAACCTCGAGGGCAAATAGAAAAACAGAAATGCAGCCCTGCAGAAAGGAAATCAGAGTGAACAGAGCTGGGGGAGCTGAGCAGGTGCCCCAGGGGGAACAGCAGAACAGCAGCACTCACCTGGACTGTACCTGCACGGAGGATGAAGGAGCAGCCAGGCTGTTGGATACAGACCTGCTGGAGTTCTCTGCGATTCCAGACTCCCTGGTCAGTCCCAGCTGGCTTCAGCCACGGGAAGTGAGCTGTGACTGGTGTGAAGTGCCAGCATGAGGGAGTCAGAGCTGGAGGCAGGTAATGTGTGTGGACACGGAGCTGTCCAGGGGCTGCAGGAGCCTTTTGTGCATCACGAGGAAGATGCCTGCGGGTGTGAAGTGGGGGAACAAAGGTATCAGATGAGGAGAGCACGCTGGAGGCCTTTTCCTTTGATGTCTGGAAATCGCTCAAGGGGCTGTCTTCTCTGAAACCCCTTTGCCTTGCCTTTTTTTCTTCTTTTCTATTTTATTTTTTTTTTCTCCTTGGTGAAACTTTCATAGATGTACTCTCATTTCTTTAAGGCTTAGAAGTGAAAGCACAACCATCCGTCCAGCCCTTGTACAAATGCTGTGCTCACGTTGGGATTCCTTGGGGAGCTGACTTCTGCTTCTGCCTGTCAGAAATAGCAGAGCCACGTGCTTTGGGTTTGAAACTCTTGATTTGGGGGGAGGGTGCACAGAAGGAAGGGCAGCATCAAAGACATCCCTGTCTGCCACGCTGTGGAGGGAGGAGATTGTGGTGTTGCTTTGGGGCGGGTTTTTTTTTTTTCTGCTGGTGTTTTTTAACTGGTCAGCTGAACATGCATTCAGATTGATGCTACAGGCTGTGAAAACTTTGGGTGATGGTTCCATCAGAAGGGAGATCAGTCACCTTGCAAAATTACTCTGGGGTACGAGTACCCAAGGGCAGGATGAGTTTACATGGGGAGGTTCAAGATGTTCTTGCTTAAACTGCTGCTCTTCCCCTCCAGCCTCATGTGTGTAGACTTAGTCAGGGTGAGTGGAAGATTCTTAGGGAGCTTTTTTAAAATTAAAAAATGTCTGACAGAGAAACCTTCTGTGAGAAAGGAACAGTTGTAAGAACAAGGGGGAAAGTGCTGAAAGTGCTAGGCACCACCTTTCTTTTAAAAATGAAAAGGTATGGCTTATTTAAGAGCTTCTCATGCTTTCTCCTAACAATTAACTTGTATTTTCAATCAAACAAATTATGTTAATTGAACAATAGTAATTGAATCTGGTTTCGACTGAATTTTTTTTTATAAAAGCATGCTGCTTCCTTCTTGTTAAGCCAAAGCAACATCAAATAAGTGCACCTGAACTAGTGGTGAACTTTAGGTCATGACTGAGTTCATTCCCTGGCTTGAGGGCCCAGACCAAATCCTGCTGAAATTACTCTTTACTAGCATTGTACAGGAAGCAGAGTGAATGTGTTGCCCAGGAGATGACTTTCTCATCTCTGGTGGAGTTAACTGAGTTTCCTTTCCATTAAATAGTCATCTTCCCCTAATATTCTTTACAAAACTCAGCCAGTTAAAGATCCATTATCCTGAGCACAGTGTTGCAAACACTAATAAAAAAATGTAATGTGGAGGTGAATCAACCATTAGTAATAACAACAAAAAAGTCATAGTGCAGAAGAGAGTAAAACAAATACAGGGAGGATGAAGGCAAAGCACCCTGTCCCAAATGTGGTTGGTAGGGAAGCTGGTCTGGACACAGCTGAATGTGTCCTAGGCTGTGGAAGCAGCCCACAAGGGCTGATAAAAGATTTTCCTTCATGTTGAGTCAATAGGTACAAGCTGTGTTTTGGGAGAGTTGGACATTGATTGGCATTGGCAGGACATCCAATGCCTCAAGTATCAATAGCATGGCTATGTCCTGCCAGTCTCACCACGACCAAGCAGGAATTAATTGTGTTTTGTTCTGAAATGGTGATACCATGCTCCCTAATTTTTTTAATTCCCCTCCCATGGCACTCTTCAGCTGGATGCCAAAGCCCCCACCCCACAGGTTGCCTCTGGCTGGTATTTGCTCCCAGTAAGCTGCTCTCTGAAGTGCTGATCCAGGTGTGCTCTGCAGGGCTGCTCTCAGGTGAAGGTGGCAGTCCTGAAACACTTCAGCAACAGCCAGGCTCAGAGGCTCTCCTGCTTTAGAGAGTGCTGGTCTGTGAGTGAGGTTTGATGTCTTAAAAGCAGGCACAGAGCTAAAGTATGCACAGGGTGAGGTTGCAAGGGCAGCATCCTCCTCTTTGTGTGTCACAGCAGAGCTGAGAGGGATATTTTAATGGCTTTGAATGCATAACAGCTTAATCCCATGGGCTCTGCAGTTAGCCCTGTGACAGCTCCATAAACCTCACTGCAGCCCCCACCTCACCCAGGAACAAGACTTATAAATGTTCAGAGCTAGTGGTTTTGATTTAATATTCAGAAGCATTCAGCTGCCCAAATAAAGATAATAGTTTTGCTAGTTGAGAGATTTATTAATATGTTAACATGGCCTTAGTTTTAAGCCTTCTATTCCTCCTTTTCTAGAAAAATGTCTTGCCACAAACCAGCCTTGAAGTTTGGAAAAGTAATCAAAGCTCTGCTGAGCAAATTTGATGACACTGATGGGTTGAATGAGCTATGACCTCTGCTGGCCTCATTCTGCTCCATTTCCCCTTCAGGCTGGTAGCAGTGGCTGCAAGTAAATATTAATCTGCTAATTTACCCTCTGGTATAAATAGAAAAAACTGTTTTGTCAGTGGGCCTATCCAACCTTACTGCTTTGCTTCTGAGGATGAAGTGGCAGTGCTGCCTGTGTGTTTCTCTGCTCAGGTGACTTTCTCTCTACTAGGGTTGCTTTCCTCTCTACTATCTTAGGTGGGTAATTAGAGTGCTAATCTAGGGTTCAAGGATAGCCAACAAAGAAACCTTGCTCGGGTTTAAATAAAATTGCTCCTTAACGTGACTTGTTAAATTGAAACAAACCCCACATGAATGTTCTTTTAAATCCATTTACAAGTGCCTTGTATTGATTTAGCCTACTTCAGTAACTCAGATGAGCTAAATTGATGTCTGTGCACTAAGTTAAGTACATTCTCTTGGGATTTCATACCTGGCAAACTGACTTGACTTCAAAACTGATTGCAGTTAAACCAGTGCAAGCTGTGTGTGAAGGATATGCCTTTCTTTTTTGTTGCTACTGGTTTGGCCAAGAGCAATGTGACACCTTGGGGGAAAAGGTGTCTTTGCCCTATTAACTGTGATGCTGGGGTGCCCTACTCAACATGCCCCCAAATTTGACTTTGAGGTGATAGTAGCAGCCTTCCTTCTGCACTGCAGCTGTTTGAAAAAGACTGTTTAATCAATCCTTTTTTTCCCAAGGTACTCTGTTGCCTGGTACCTGGAGAAGGAAAGAGAAACAAAAGGCTTGCAGACCTACTTCTCAACCGTCCTGCCTAATGCCCCCCAGCCAAACAACAGTTAGGAGCCCTGAAGCAGAGGTTTCTTTCCATTTTCAGGCAGTGCCTCTCAGCTTTGGCTAGTCTTGGTGTCTCTTTGTGCCACATACCAGAGTCCCTTCAACCACTAAGCTGACAGGCTCTTTTTATCTCAGCCACCTAGAGCTAATCTGAAGTGCCCAAGCTGACACTTGTGGCCAAACCTCTGCTTCACTTGACAGTGTGGAAAGGAATTGAAGCCTAACCCACCATCCTGCTGAGCATGGCAGTGAGTGCCATGGTTTCCCTTTATTCCACAGAAAGACAGGATGTGGGATATGGTTCAGATGTGCCAGTTACCACAGATTGTGTGAGTTATTTGTTCATAAATTGTCACTCAGCATTTGAGCTGTGATACCTGATGCTGTATAAGCTCTTTGCACCCTAAATGGATTACAGAAATGTGGTTTGCCTGATTTTTACATAGGATTACTGGACCTATTACCAAGGTTTAGATGGTGAGACAGTATTAAGCAGCAGCAAAATCTCCTCAATAAACAGTGAGCTTTCTTTTACTTGTTATGAGAAGTGTTTCTGCATAGACACTTCAAAAGTAGGGGCTGAGTTCCTGTGTCAGGTCACGATTTTGCAAGTAAATCTAAACTTCTGTAAATGGTAATGTATAGACCTGAGCTACTCCTTCCTAGAACATAAGGGTTAGCAGTTAACAGCAGACTCATCTGTAAGCAGCACTTTCCAGTTGTAGCTCAGAAACTCATAGGAGCAGATTGAAAAAAAAATAGCCCTTGTGCCAAATTGCTCAATGTGATCAAGACAGGAGGCCACCAGCAGAGTCAGGGAGGTGGGAAAGCAAGGACAGGGAGACAGAGCAGCTTCTCATGGAAGCATCAGTTCTGCACATCCAGAGCTCCCAAGGCAGCCAAGTTTCATTTCTGTTTGAAGGCAAAGGGGGTTTGAGGAGAAGGATTTGAAAGGTCAATGCGATAACTTGCTGGATGTCCGCATCTTTGAGCTACAGCGTAGAAGGAAGAACAAAAGATGTTTGAAAATGTATCTGGTGTTTGATGAAAGGTGGCATGACGGTCCTATTGAAGGTGGGAGAAGGCATAAATAGTTTATGAGAGAATGATAGGCTCTGGAAGATCCTGAAAGTGAATAAAATTTGCTTTTATTTGATGTGATGAGGAGACATGAGATGCAGGGAGAAGAAGAAAGATTGTTTTGAGTGGTGAGCTAGGGAAGCAGTCACACAGTGGAATTCAGAAGGAAACAGGGAAGGTGAAATTGCTTCTTAAAGGAGAGGTGCTGTCATCAAGACATAAGAAGACCCTGGACAGGAGCTGAGGATTCAGTGATAGAAAAAAAAGGCTGTTAGAGAGAACAGAGGTGGCATAAATGTGTCACATAGATTGAAGAAGAGGTGGGAGGAAAAAGGGCTGAAGGTGGTGCTGAGTTTGTTCTCTGTGACAAAGTTATCTGCCTGGCACTTAGAAAGGTATTGTCTAGCTCTAATCTGCAACTGCCATCTCCAGGTGTATCTCCAAGTACCTCCTGGGAGATTTTGTCAGGAGTGGTGGATGCTGAGCAGCTGGGGAGGATTGCCCAGCCTCCCCTGCCGCCGGAGACTGTGCTTTCTTGTGTCAACACACTGTCATGCTCGCAGATGTCACCAGGAAATAAATAGTGCCTTTTGTAGCACAGGCCCATTCTGAAGGAGAGACACGGATCCCAGAAGGGAGGGTTTCAATAAATGCACAAGGAAGCTGCAGCGGTTGAAGTTTATATTGTGTTTTTCTTACTATCACAACTTGGTGTATTATCTAAGGGGATCTGTGAGTGAGGTGGTAAAACAGGGCTTTTTTAATTATACATCACCCAGCAAACTGATAAGGCAAACAAAGCAGCCAGCCAAGCAGCACAGGCATGAGCCACTTCAAAATAATAATGTAGCAAGAACAATAGGGGAGTAATTCACAGCTCCCTAAGAAATTTTTGCAGTTCAGAGGGGGTGAGATAGCAAGCAGCTATTGACTGTTTTCCTTTCATGTTTTCCACCTGTCTGCCATGTGATTGGGAAGTATATTACCTGAATCCTTGTGGGAGTTTTCCCAGTATTGTTTTAAAAGCCTTGCTCTGCAAGAAACAATCCTAATGGAAACCAAGATGTGGGTATGAAGTGAATACAGGGAATGGAAGGAGAGTGACAAGTAATTTAAACTACAGTTTAAATTCTTTATAACTTTTGTGACATGCAGATGGACAGGAGCAGCTCCAGCATTTCCTTAGCCCCTCTGACACAGTGGGGTGAACTGGCACAGGGGAAAGTGGCAACCTCAGCACATGAAGAATTTGGTAGTTCTGCAGCCCGTGGGTGCAGGGTGGTTGTGAGCTCTGCCTTGTGCACAGAGCCCAGGGATGGAAATCCCAGCTGCCTCCTGGCTCAGCTGCCCTTGCAGGTGGAGTGAGGAAACCTGGCATGAGCCACAAAGGCTTCCCCAGGCACTGAGCAAACATTTGGGCTGCAGGCCAGGAATGTTCCCCATGCTACCAAAGTCATGCTGGTCACAGGGTGAGAGCTAAAGCCAGCCCAGAACACCCACTTGAGACACTATGGTTGCAACACAGGTGTAACCTTTAAGGGAAAACAGACATCCTGAAAAACCCTGACCTGATCCAGAGCCTTGCAGCAATGCACATTTGAGCTGCTGTCCAAACCAAGGAGCAGGAAAGAAAGCTCTTCTCACAGCGAGTGAAGAACTAAAGGAATCAACCCACAGCTAGATTTCTTCTCCTTCCATTTTAGCATCTTTATTCCTAAAGGAGCATTTACATGCTGGAGAGATTTAGTAGAGATAGCAAAGGAGTAAGATGGGGAAAAGAAAGTTTTCTTCTTGTGCAATATTATAAGGGTCACTTTCTATAGCCAAAGATCTAAAAATAATACCCCTGTTTTCAAAAGGTGGTGATGGCCACATACTTAAAAATAGAGAAGCATGTAACTCACATTAGTAGGAGCACCTTTTAAACTGGTGTGGACTAGGAACAAAAATCCAGTTTGGAAAGGGCAGGCCACAGTCCTGGAGTCTGAGGTTCCTGTGCTATTCTGAAAAAGAGACTGAACAGCTTAAGTTGCATAGGCAGATTTGTGAAAGTCACTTTGAGGATTCTTCTCAAAACCTTAGATGCTCATATTTTGTGATGGCCTGAGAATTTCAGCTTGCATTTAAAACCAAATGAATCCATTGCCAGACATCACAAAGGCAGAGCAGAGGTGAAAAATATGAATCCTAAATTCTGACAAGATGGACTGCACATACAAAAAATAACATTGATTATTTTTAACATCTCAACATTTTTTAGTCATGATGTCTTGTGGGCTGGCCAAGATTCTGGAATGCTGGGGGCTGGTTTATCCCACTTTTGTAAAAATAGCACATGCAAAAAAGCATGTCTAGCAAATGCAAAAAAGCTGAAGAACTTTCCACTCCACCTTTTATTGTGTGCTTGCAGGATGGGATAGTGTAACTTTACTTTTAGAAGGTCCTCATTGGGACTTACTGACAAATGTACAAGTCATTTCTATTTCTGTGAATGCAGTGTAGAAGATGAAACTTTCTGTTGCTGGCCACTTTCCAGGCAGCACTATCTGTTTATTACAGGCCATGTGTGGGAATGGAGTCATAAACAACCTCTTACTTTGGCAAAACCAGAACACTAATCACTTTTGTATTAGCTCAAATAAATCCCCAAAAAGTAAATGCTGTGGATTAGAAAGATAATAATGTGCTAATCCTTTCTGTGGTCACTAACCATTTTAAGCTGTTCCATCTCTCATGCCTGAAGGATAAATCCTCTGGCTCTTGATGAAAGGCTAGATAGTGAAGTACGTCTGTACATCAAACACCGCACTTGTTATCAACAAACGCATTTTTCTCACTCCTGCAGATAATTTTTGATCCACTTTTACCTTCAATCAGAGATCTCCCTTTTCCTCTCCCACCCCACACCCTGGTCCCCTGGCACCAGGACTCCTCACTGATGAAGAGGGGGCCTTGCAGAAAGACCTTCCTGAGCTCCTGACTGGTGATGGGGGTTCAGAGTGATTTCTGGCAGAAACTCTCCCCTATGGGAACAAACAGGTGACATTTTTGTATAGTCAAAGGGACTGACAGACTTGCAGCAGTCACATCCAGCTAGCCCATTTTATAGATTAGGCAAATCAAAAAATTACCAACAGAATTGTTATGGATGTACTCTGACACCAGTTAAAGTCAGGGAACAGGTTTTTAAGGGGCCATTTGGCAATGGAGTTACCCTGAGCTAGAGCCAGAAGAGGGGGCAAGGGAAACAAAACAGCTGAAGGTTTGGAGGTGCTGCACACAGTTTTCAAAGTTTATTTCTGCTTTTAAAGAAGTTTAAAAAAATCACAGCTGGAAAAGCTCCTGACTCCAGGAAATGCAGTAGCTGGTTGCAGCAGTTTCAGTTGCACATGCCAAACTGAGACATGAAGGCAAAACCAGCCTTCAGATCAGTTCCTGCTCCTAATCTCCAATAAATATTTTTAGTGGGTATATCAAACAAAGCCACAGCAAGTGCCAGCACAGCCTGTAAGCCAGTTACAGGATTGTTCACATCATACAGCCATCAACACACTTCTGATTTTTCATGTTTGGCACTGGAAGTGATGTGTTTCTGTTGTAAAGTGAATATTGTTCCTTACACAGAAATGCAGGAACCTCATTGTATGTGGAACAAGCAGTTGATTAAAGATTGGAATAGTAATGAATGTATTAAAGTGGAATGTACTTGGGTAATTGATTAATTGGTGCAGTCTAAGCTACTTGCAGAGCATTACATTCACTCTCTGTTAAATCAATTTTTGTCTTTTGTCCAAGCCTTGTGACTGAGAGCTGCAAAGCATGAACAACTATTGAAATCTTCCAGACTGGTTCTGTGGGAGTTGGGAAGTGCCCAGGATCTCATTTGCAGCCTGTTGCTTGCCTTGGATCTCACTCTTACATTTCATTAGTATCTCAGGACTGCAGGCAGGTGGAAGATATAATTAGTAATTCTCTTACCTTCCCACAGCCCACTTGTGCATTTCTCCCACCTTGTTGCTGCATTCTTAAAATGAAAAACCCATGGTCTCATGCAGAAAGAAATGGCACAGTGACATTTTAATTAATGTGTTCATCCAAGGGAATATAGGATTTTGGTGAAGAACTTCAGCCTAGGATAGGAACTACACATTCCTTAGCAACACAGGAATACCAGAAAGGACTCCATGATTACCTTTAAAAATCACAGAGCCACCTGAAAGCCACGGATTGATGACTCTGGGCTAATACCAGAACAACAAGCTCTGCAAAGTTCAGAACTAGTTATTGAGGACTAGGGAGAAGAACAAGATGGGACAGGATAGACTTTCAAGAGCCTGCTTTATGAAAAGCTTCAGTCTCCTACTTTTAATAACTGTTTGGTTATTGGTAAAGAATTATATTTTAGCATACAATTCAGTGAACTGATGGAGCATTTAAAATGTACAGCAGACTTTGTGCCTTTTGTGCGTTTTCTTCCAGGCTTTTCAAGGTCTGTGCTGCCTTCTGCTGCTCCATGGCTGTGGCACTTCTGCTGTCACCTAGTGACTGACACAAACAGATCAAGCCTCAGTGCAGTGTGTGCTCAGAGGATGCTGGGGCAGTCAGCAGCCCCTCAGTGATTCTGCTCTGTCAGATGTTCTAGAGAGCTGGGAAAGCCCCCCTCCCAGGAACTCTCCTCCCTGATGTGCTTCTGAGCACTGTAAGGAACTGCAGCTCTGTGTGCCATCCTCCTCCCTGGTTACTCTGTCCCAGATGGATGTTTCAGGCATCAAATCTGTTCATCCTTCTCACAGTTTGTTGAAAACAATGAGTGAGGCTTTTAAAAACATTTAACAAACAGAAGCTGGAGGAAGGTGAACCTTTAGATTCATTCACAGGGCACAGACCCATCCCCAGACTAACTAGCTTACCCTTGTTTTGTTATTTGCTTAGGAGTATTTCAACAGGCTTTGAGCCTGGAGTTTAGAAAAATGACATAAGTGAAGCACTGACATAAAATAGTAATTAGTAAATTACTGAAATACAGATTTCCCAGTTAGAGAAGCATATGTATAAACATTTGCAGAATTAGGGTCTAGAGTGTTTTGTTTGCTTCTAAACCCTCCAAGTATGCAGTTGCTTGAATGTCTTTCATTTTGATGCCTACATGTGCCCTTTTTAAAAGTCTTCCTTCCAGTTGCTACTTCAAAGAAGGTTTGTATGTCTAGCTTTTTATTTCTCATACAACCTAAAGCTCTACCAAAAGCCAGTAACACTAAACAGCAGCTCTTGCTGGCATCTGAAAATTAGGGCTTAATTCCCCAGCATGAATATTCAGAGTTGGAAGTCCCTAACACTGCAATATAATAAACACCAAGACTGCAGGCTGCCTCATTCACTTGCATAGGAACTCTTTATTATCAGCAAACATGGTTGTGACAACCACTCTGAGGCAACACAGCTCTATATCAAATATCAACAGAATTTGCATGAGTTTCCCTGTTAATTGCTGGAGTGCACTGTGCTGTGTGATGGCCAGGGAATGCAGCAGGGAGGTCTGAGCTTTGCCAGTCACTTGCAATGTAGGATTCAGTTAATGGGAGTTTATTAGTCCTGAGGAGCAGCATTTAATGAGCTGCCACCCTCACGCCAGGCCTGCTTTCCAAATGGTGAACAGTGCCTGCCAGCTCATAAGTGATGTGTGAGAGAGAAGGAGGACACAACAAAAGGTTTCTGATATTCTTTAAGCAAACCCACAGAAATCCCAAATGGAAAAGTGGGTGAGCCCTTGATAATCTCTTAGAAATGGAAATAAAAGGTGTATTCCTCTGACTGGTTTGCGGTGAGTTACACTCACAACAGTCTTAGCCAAAATGTATGGGAAGGGGCTATAAACATTTGTGGTTTTAAGCTCCTGTTTTCTTCATCAGCCTTTGAAAACTTTATGAATGTGCTGTTCATTAATAGCACCATTAAAAAATGAGTGTTTCCATGGGCGGATACCCTTCTGTCATAGTGGGGTAATTGCAAATTAATATATCACATATTCATGTTATTTTGAATGTAACTGGAAAAGAAAAATCCTTGATGGTTTGCTCTTTCTCATCATTGTGATGTAAATATGTTTAATAGCATCACTGTAAAACATGATTCTTAACAGTACTTGGTGTAACATTGAGTGTAAACTGTTCCTTAATTAGTGCTGCTGTTACTTTGATTTATTCCTATAGGATGGTTGCTAGTCTTGACAGCATACCCGCTTCTCCACTCTCTTAATTGATCATTGTGTTGGTTTATTATTTTAATCAGAACTCTGACCTGCACTGAAAAATGAAAAGAAGCCCATTTTGCAGAGACAGACAGCCAAATCTCTTATCTCTGCTTTCTTTAGGTGACTCTCTGTAAGAGTCTCTCTGATACTGAGACACTGATTGGCGAGAATAATTTACCACTAAGGCATAATAAGGGAAAATTTAATAAAATGTCACCAGACACTGCTCATTTACAGTTGTTTGGCTAAAAAATAGGTTTCATAAAGCTTAGGTGAACTTGGAAATCACCTGAACACATGGCTTCCTGGATTTATGCCTCAATAAGCCTCGATATATGCTCATAGCCACTTCTGAGTGCTGTGCCTATTTGTCTCACCTACAGTCAAAAATTGTGCAGAGGGTTGTACAGATCAAATGTGGCAGGAAGCATCTTCCAGGTGGCAGACACTGGCCTGAGGCCCAGGCAATGTGGCTGCAGGTACAGGCACCCCATTCCTGAATGATCTTTGGCAAGTTGCCCCTCTTTATTGTGCTGTCCACCCTTGTTTGGCCAGTGGAATAAATTTTAGCCTATGAGTCACCAAAAGCAAGTTTCATGGGAGGTACCTAAGACAAAGAGGGTACCAGCCTCTTGTGAGCCCTGCCCACCCTCCTGCAGGGCAAGTATTTAATGACAGGGGTATGTTTCCTTTATGGCACTCCCGAACTCATACTGCCATGCCTATTCCTGCAAGCATGTTAATTAATCAATTGCCAAAGCAGCATGAAAAGAATAAATAGTCTTGCAGCCTCAAGGGGATTACAAATTCACAAATGGCCCCAAACTAGTTCAGTCCAGTGCTGCCCTGTGGCCCTTCCTAATGTACTTTGATGCTGGTATCTCAGAGTATGGACTTATCTTCAAAAGAGGGACAAAAGTGGCATCCCTGCTCAGTCAGGGATTGCTCAGATTACTGCCATGGAGTCATTTCCTGCATGTCACCAGCGCCCAGCAGTTCACTCTGTCCCAGAATAGCACTGAAGCTACTCAGAAGAAATTTAAGTCTCTTGCTTGTGTTGCAGTTCCAGACACCTGTAGCTCTGTCCTTACCACTTCCCTTTCCTCCTCTTCTCTGGAAGGGCAGCTCCTCAGTCCTGATCTCCTAGAGTGGAATGTTGTCCATGGCTGTGGGAGGAGGAAGGCAGGGGCAGTCCCTGACAATTTCTAGGACAAGGAGTGGGTAAGGAATTGAGTCCCACCCCAGTATTTCATTATCATTACTGATTACAGAATTCATGTTCAAGAAGAGCTTGCTTTTCAGCTTTCACTTGGTATAAAGCAGACTGCTTGCACACTTCCAGCCTGGCATCATGTGGATATTGAGAGGGAAGGAGGTGTTCTGTGGTCCCAGATGTGACTTTCTTCTGATACTGTCTAAAGACAGACTGTTTCTGTGTTTAGTGTAGTAAATCTGTATCTGGTTGCCCACAGCACTTCTGTGTTCAAAGGACTTCCTTGCTTTCAAGATTCTTTGCACCTATTACTTTAAACTTCCCCCTGCTTTTACAGGGTTCTTTATGTTCCTGCAGTCTTGGGACTCTGTCCTGACTCACATATGAGCTCCTTACCTTACAGGTTGCTGTTCTTACAGTTGCTTTCCTTTGGAGAAACCAGTTTGAGCTGTGTCAGGTTTTGTGTCAGGAACCCGCTCCCTTGCCAGCAGGAATTGCCTGAATCCCGTTGGCAATTCCTTCCATGAGACCTGGGCTGGGCTTGTTGCCCCAGTGCTGCCCTGCCCTCTGGTCCTTTGTTTGTGGCAAGGCAGTTTGTCCTGAATCAGAGTAATACCTGACATAAAGCCAAAATAAAATTATTGGCTTTTTCCACTTGTTCACTTTTTCCACTGGTTTTGGATGAGACCTTCTGTCTTTAGTCTGTGATATATTTTAATTTTCAAATTGTTTTATATTTCCCATGACAAAAGAATGATTTAGAGTGAAGATGAGAGATTTCCTTATGCAATATCACATCCTTCAGTGTTTGGCTCCAAGAAAATTGCACAATATTACAGCATGAATCAGGTTAGATGAGCATTTGCCCAAAGGAAAGGTTTGTGTCTGTGTACCTGCACACACAACCTAAAGGCACGGGGTTTGCTTTAAAACTCTTTTTTTTACTGATCATACTTGAATTTAAAAAAGTGTATCTACCTTAAAAGCATATGTATGCTTTATATGTAGTACATCCCCTGGATTTTTTTCGGAAAGCCACAGGTATATTTTATCCAAGACAAAGACCTGCTCAGAAAGGGCGTCTACCTGAAGTTTCCAAGACTGAAGTGCCCCACAGCTACCTGGTGTCCTCACCACTTTTTCTTGCTGCTATATTTCTCATCAAATCTCCCATGAGGAAGCTGCTTCCCCTGGTTTTCCAGGTGCTGTGCAGGCCTGGGGTGGGAGCTGTAGGGTGGAATGTACCTGGAAATGCATGTGGCTCCCCACATGCCATGAAGCTGTGCCTCCCCTGGTGTTAGGCAGGACTAAGCTTGTAAACCCCACAGTTCAGAAAGGCCTTTGTAAAATGTGATCATAGGAAGGGAAGCATTTCTTTGAGACTATTCCTGGAAAGGTATTTAAAATAGTCCCTAAGCATACGGTTCCATTATATTTAATATGAAGAGCCAGGAGGGCAGAGAAGATGGAGTGTTGTAGTCACAGGCTAGGGTTGCTCTCACTACAAGCTGAAGGGAGTTTGGTTTAGCTGCTTGGCCAAGTGGGACCATGTCAGTGACAGGAATTCTGAGGGCGTGAGGCTGGGAGATGATTCCTTTTGGTTCCCACCTTGGGTGGATGCACTTGTGTGTGTAACTGTACACACAGAGCAGCTCGGCTGGAAAAGTGATCCCAGCACTTGACACCGAGCTCGGAAGTGAAATTTCTCAGAACAGCAGCCAGCATGACTTGGATAAACTTTTAAATCATTGAAGATACATTTGTGTAAGGCTTGTACCAGCATTTAAATTTCAGTAGGGGAGTTAATTTAACAGATGAAAACTTTCCCTGGTTTCTCAAGCATGCTGTGAGAGACACTGCATCCATATCTGTGTAAGAACGTCCCCAGAGATGCTGGTGTGGTCTGACTGCACCACCTTAAATCCACACCTTAGTGGTGCTATCACAACGTGTTTGTACAAGCCCTTGGTCAGGGTGCTGCCCTTGCTGAATTTGCTGTAGTGCAGCTCCACTGAGCGTTAGTTTTTAAAGCAGGTAACACCTTCTGCTTGTAAACAGGGATTACAAACAAATGCCTGGCATTACAGCCACAGCTTAAACGAGCTGCAAAGTTCAATACAGGGTGAATGGAAGTTCCTGTAGGCTTCAAACACAAGGACATTTTCCTGCTGCTCTCACAGGTTCATAAGTGAGTGGGAGACCACTGCAATCAGTGTTGCTACAGCACTGTAATAAATTAAACTGGGGATTTGATTCCAGGACTCCAACGCTGGGATAGTAACTTGGGTGCAGACTTAGGGCTGGGTGGGGGCGACACTTCTCAAACCATGCCACATGGAGATATTCCTGATCCTTTCATTCCTTTTAAGGATTTGCTAAATAATTGCCTTTTTTGATCTAGGAATAGCAGTTACAGTTTGCTGCTGGTCAGGGAACAGTTAAGCCTTCCTCCAGGGCTATTTTTAAATGTGGCAACAACTGTCTTCAGTGTTTGTAATCTGTCCAGAAATAGACACCACTTGACAAGAACTCAAAGCAAAGAGAAGAGCCTTTTTCAGGAATTCCCACTCTTCACAGTCATTTCGTTTGGAGATCACTTTCAGCCCAAGGACGCTTGTGGCTGCTGGTGGTCAGCTCGGTGATCCCAGGGCAGGTGAGAGCAGCACCTTCTGGAGCACAGGCAGCTCCACCACAGTGGCTCCAGAAGGGGACAGCACAAACCCACACTCACAAAACCTAAGGTCTGTGCAGGCCAGGGCAGGGAGTTCCCCCAAGGCCAGCTGGAGCCAATCCAGCATGGTCCTGCTGTGTGGACGTCCCTGCCACCATGGAGTGCGAGTCTTGCTCGTAGTTTGTGTCCCCATCTTATCAATCATGCTGAGCCTAATCACTTATCAGGCAATTCTAGTGTGAACAGCAGTTGTGTACTTCAGTGGCAGGTCCTGTTAAGTTCAAACCATCCAGGCCACACTCATTGTGTTGGGGAGAAGGGGAAAAAAATCTCCACAATTATAAGACTTTCCCCAGCTTTCTCCCCTGCTTCAAAGCAGTTCATTCTTTGGGGGGGGGGGGGGGGGGGG
>VYZP01049893.1:14138-37032 GCA_013400635.1 Hypocryptadius cinnamomeus | reverse complement strand
TGCATCTGCCTTCCCTATTCCTCATCACATATATTGGGTTATTCTTTATATTTCATGTTGAGTGCTGCTGCATTACGTGCAAGAATCAAAAATAGCCTCTGGAAAATGTGTAAGTCAGCAAAGGCCTGGTTCCCTTGGTCAGTGCCTGTGGTGGGCAGTGCATGTGCCCACTGCCTGCAATAGCTGCCTACCACGGAGGGAAGAGCCACACTTCTTGTCTTCTGTATCCCTGTCTGTGTCGCACTATGCCCAGGAAGCTGAGCTCTGGACCTATAATTTTAGGCAACCCAGAGAGCTTTTTATGCCTGCAAGGCTGGATTAGGTTTGGGGTTGAGTCTGAAAGTGGAATCAGCTGTCTGTGTAAAACCGTGTAAGTACGGGAAGGTGCTCGAGTGTAACTGGAACACCGTTAGTGGAACTGAAGGGTGTGCTTGTACAGCATTCAGGAAGTCTGGCAGGTTTTCAGGCTTCATACTACAAAAAATCTGGGGTACCCATCCATAGTTACATCCCCAGGCAGAATATAAAGCTGAATATTACAGGTGCGTTCTTGACTTGCTGAATCCAATGTACATTTTGCCTTACTTGGGCAGGATAGAGCCCTTTAAGGTGTTATTTTCTCACTAGAGACTGGAAAATTATTACTTTAAAATAGAATAGAAAGCAGCTCAGTGTAGGCAAGCCACTGTCATTTGCCAGAGACATTTCTGGTATAAGAACAAGAAGTAGTACTTTAAGTAGGAATTGAAAATGCGATTTTCTGTGCTAGGGGTTGAAGATTATAGCTGCCTGTGATTTCTGTGTCTGATAGTCCCGAGCTGTGAAGGGAACATTTCTTTCTCAGCCAGCTCTGATATGTGAGAATCCTGAGATCTGTTCTAGAATATCCCTGAAAGTTAACACCACAGTTGCAGCAGCTTGTGAGCAGTTCAGGAGGTACAGCCAGACCTGAATTGCACACCTCATGGGACACACCAGGTTTACTGTTCTTAGCAGGAAGGCAAAGAAGTCACTTTGCAGAGTGGTGACTTGCTTTTGATTAAGCAGACTAGTATATAATAGTAATTTAATGATGAGTTTGTGACAGCATGCTTTTCCCTTATGTTGCCTGTCAGAATTTATCCCAGCGGGTTTTTTTTAATCACTAGATACAAGTGAAAAGACTGACCTTCAAAGGAACTGAACTTCCAAACAAGGTTATGGGATGTGCCAGGGACTGTTAAGACATCTATGAGTGTAATGCACCTCTGCATTGAGGCTCTGTGTAGGAAAAACAAAATAGACAACCCTGCCAGGGTTCTCTTGAGGACAGGAATTTAAACCACAGGTGTGTAATGAAGATGACAGTAGATGGCTGCATGTTGAAAAAGTATAAAAGAAGAAAAATTGAGAGAAAGTACTTAAAAATTCTAATTGTGGTAATAGACAGGTGTAAATTATGTAATAATTAACTTATGATAGATAGATAGATAGATACATAGATACATAGAGCCCAAAAGAAGTTTTAGCCAAG
The DNA here is from genome assembly GCA_013400635.1 of Hypocryptadius cinnamomeus. NCBI lineage: Eukaryota > Metazoa > Chordata > Aves > Passeriformes > Zosteropidae > Hypocryptadius > Hypocryptadius cinnamomeus. The sequence continues at coordinate 35,519 of VYZP01049893.1, read as the reverse complement.
TATGTAGATTGAGATGAAAAACCAGCACCCCAAAGGCTGTTAAAGGGAGTTCAGTTCAGCTGTTTGCTGGCTCCAGCCAAAGGACTAAACAAGGACAGAAGTAAGTTGAGATGAAAAAATTACTTTTGTTAGGTCAATATGCTACACTATCTGTTTTTAATTAGGCCATGACAATGAATCCCTGCCTCTCTTGCACTGCTCCTATATTCAAAGATCATCCAGAGTATGCTAATGTAAGGCTTTTAGTATCCTTTTAGGGATACATTTAGCATATTAAAAGCATACTCTGAACATTAGCAAGACATACTGAACTGGTGGTTCACAGTCAGCCAGACCTGGAGTTTACTGAGGCCACAGGATGCTCTGTGTCCTGTAAATTATTACTGTGTATACTTTTTAAATTGAAAAAAGGTCACTGTTTTCCTTAGTAATTAAGGCTGGAAGCTTATTCCACTGTGCCCATCTGCTTTAATATGCTGCTCAGTAAAATCTCTTTTCTTAACTGATTTATTCAAAACATGTAAACTTCTTAGATTCTTTTCCATCAAGAGAATCATGACTAAGTAACCATAAATGGTGAGTTCATAATTTAGCCACTGTTAGTCAGAATTTGGACTTCATAAAAATTCAGGCCAGAGGGAATTGCTATGTCCACTGGACTCTAGCTATGAGGTGTGGAGTTAGTAAGACCTATCATTCAGAACTGCAGCAGGCTGGGGGATCCTCACTCATTCCTCCTCCTTCCCTGAAAGCATTCAAGCATTTTCCCTACTCTCTGAGTGAGTGGCACTCCCTTAAGACTTCCATAGCTTCTCTGTGCTGCAGCAAGGACTCTTAGCCTCCTTCCATCCTGCTTCACTGCTCCCCAAGAACAGGCCACATTTGGATGAACAATGGCTAACAGCAAACCTGTCTGAAAGCAGGAGGAACCCTTGACAGGATGTCCAGGGATGGGAACTATGATATGTAGACAGGAAATATCCCATATCAGAAATGGCAACAGGTTTTGTGCAGGTAGACCCCATTGCATTGTTTTAACCAGTTTCCTACATACCTCCTCCTGGGGTTCCTGCTGTGGAGTTGGCCACAAAACCTGGTTTGAGGAAAGTAGAGGAGCAAACTTTTGTTATTCACTGACTTCTAGCCCAAATTAGGAAATGGTGAATTTGTTTCTCCAGAGGAGCTAGGAAATTAATGGATGAGGTGCAGAAAATTTTGCGTCTCTAAAAGCTCTTAGAGATCCAGCTGCAGTGGTGGTCCTGTGAGGACAGCCATCACTGAGCCCCATGTATTTCTGTCTCTCTTCATTCCTCAAGTACTTCTGGTCCCTAATGAGGAGATACTGCCTCCTGTCCTCTGGAAGTGCTTTGGGCTTCTTTAAAGGTGTGTGCTTCCTTCCCTTGTGCTTCTGTGACATTATGTGAAAGATAGTTGTTCCACCTTTGCTTGTTCACACCTCTGAGGGATTGTTTCAAGAGCCAGCTCGGAACAGGACACTAAAAACAGCAGGCATTTTATATAGAATTAAGTAATTTCAAAATTACCATAGCAATTTGCATAAATTTCTGTGTAATCGCTTTAATACATTTTCAGGCTCCCCAAGGCAATGTTTTAAGGCATGTTACATAGTAAAAGTGGGATGAAACAAATGAATGCTCATGCACGTAGGGCAGGATTTTCCGAAGCAGTCGGTGGTGGCGGTGGTGTTCCGGCAGGATTTTGCATCACTGAAGTCCTTGATGAAAAATCTCCCAGATCCCTGCTGAAAGGCCTGTCCACACAAGTGGGGCTGCAGAGGTGCTGACCCCAGAGCCCTGCAGGGTATGGGCATAGTCCAGTCAAGGGTTTCCTCTAGAAGCTGTCCAAAAACTTCAATGTTATTATTTGCATATTTTCATTTTAAATGCTTAGGCTCTTAGAGGACTGAGCCTCATGTGATCTCACAGTTTCCAAAGACCATCCCACTGTGAAACCTGGGAAGGGTGTGATTTGTGCAGTTACATCTCCTACATGAAACAGCCCAACAAAATGGCCATTGATTTGTGTGCACTGGCAATGCCTGTCTGGTTTTTGAAGGAAGGCCTCCACAAAGGAGCTTTGCCTCAGCCCTGGTACCTTTTCCCATTCAGAGCACGTGGAGTATTCTTGCCGGAATTCCTGTCGTGTTACTGGTCATGTCCAGCATATTTGTCTACTAAAATGATGAGCCTTTTCCCGTGGGGGGATAGAAAGTAAAAAGACGAAGATAGAGCAAAAGGTAATCTCACCCCTGAGGAGTTGCAGCTGTACCTAATTACCAAAGATTAGAAACAAGCAGGTGCCCTTAACAAGCCACAGCTGTGTCCAATGAGAATGAGTGCTACAGAAGAAGAGTGGGTTAGGTGGTTGAGGAGATCACTTTAGCTGGGTGGAGAGATCACATGGAGCTTTGTTGGCTGAGCTGAGAAGAAGGAGTTGGTGCTGTGAGGAGCTGCTCATAAGAAACCACCGAGAAGGTATGAAACCTTTATGTTAAGATGACGACATTTTCCTACCCAGAGTCTCTTCCCTGTCATGGTATGGGTGGATTGTGATCAAGCCAGCACGTAGCTCTATTTCAGAAAAGAGTGGATGGAGAATCAGAGGCCTTTCACAATAAATCATGATTTCCAGTCATTATGGCTCATTTCTGAACTGTATTCAGTTCATTTTATTTAGATTTTGTTAGTAAAACCAGACACAACACTCCAGGGTGCCGCATTGGATAGCCATGCTGAGAGCCCCATTTGCACAAAGCCCTGCTTCTTGGCACTTTGATAGCCCTGGCACTACTGAAACTGTTTCCTGAACTATCTTATAGGTTGTATTGGCTCTTCAGGTGGGGCTCAGCACTTGGCAGCCCCATAATTTGCATTTTCTTTTTGGTTATTCCCAAGTTTAGTGTAGCTATGGCAGGAGGGCAGAGAGGGCTCCATGCAGGTGTCTGTACACTTGGTCAGTGCCTCAAGAAATTGCTGTGACTCAAGAAATGCACCATGAGCACTGTAAAGAAGCTCCTCTGTGCAAATCTGCTCTGGAGCTGATTTTGCTGTGCATCACAAGAGTTACTGAAGATGATCAAAGTCACACTAAGCGTTAAAGCAGACTACAACAATTATTTCTTTATTTCACGTGTCAGTCTCTTATTGTTCCTTGTTCTAGGCTGCCTTATTTTAAATCTGTACATTTTCAAAATGGTTTCACTGTTCTGTCACTAAGGATTCAGCTTTCTTAGTGAACCGTCAAAGAGTCAGTTCTTGACTGACTTTCTGTCTTGGCAGACAAAGTGTTTACCTTTCAGCTTCTTCTCTGTATAAGAAATCTACTTCATTTTCCCTTTGTTAGGATTAAAAAGAGTACAGTTTGGTAGGGCCTACTGTGCAGTAAATTAATTTCAAGTCTGAAACTGATAACACTTCCAACAGGAAAGATATTTTAAGAGATACGCATATGCACTTTTTTTTTTTTTGGTTGGAGAATTAAGGCAGGCATGAATTGGCCTCAGCATTACATGTTTATTTCTATTGTAGTTTCAGTAGGAATTTATGGAAAATAAACTTTGTATACACCCAGAAATACACACACAGAGCATGTAATTTTATGGATACTTACAAGAAGTCCTATTTAGGTTTAAAAGTGTTCAGTGTAAAAGCCAGAAATGCACTTCTTCAGTGATGGGTAGATCTCATTTGAAATGTGATTTTCTGCTTTTCTTATTTGGGTTAGTTTAAGTCTCATGTGCTAGCTATTGAAAAAATTTATATTTTAGCTTCAGAGGAAATGTAATTCAGCTAATTGAATAATCTCATCTTTTTGTTTATCTATGGAAGAGTTATCACTTTGTGTAGCATTGAATTTAAGGTGAGGTTTGCATATTGACGATGTGATTCCACCATAGTGATCTGTGCTGGAGAAGTTTTGCTCAAATCCTCCCAGCAACCCTCCATTAACACCCACAGGCACTTTCATTTTTCTTCCAAACAAAATAGAGGAAGTGTGTGTGTGGGAAATTGGAGAAGTAATTAAAATGCCAAGACATAGGAAGCAATAGGCCTCAGCATCATCAAAGCTTTACTTTATAGAATTCTCTAATTTAGAGCTGGCACTTGCAAAGGTATAACACCAAGGTAATTAAACTTGTTTTGTAGTTTGGTCACTTTGCCTGTTATCCTGCTTATTTGGGTGGTATTTTATTAATGATCTCTCAAGGGAAAACTACTGTAGCTGGCAAATTAATGAAATATTGATAGCAACCAAAGTGATGTGTGTGTGACTGCACTCTGGAGAAGCCTGACCTGAATGTGCTCTGCACTCCGTGAGCAGGAACGTCAGCACGGAGCCTGCCGCGAGCCCGGTGTCCCCAGGGACACTCCTGCGTGAGCGGGTGGGCGTCCACAGTAAATCTGAGTCAGGGGTGGGTAGTGGAGTGACATCCACAAACCTGCTGAGCTGGAAAGGCTAAAAATGAGCTCAAAGAGCATGCCCAAAAAGACTGCTGGGCCTAAGTGAACAATATCTCCCTGGAGGTCTGGAGGCATAGAAACAGGACACAGCTGTAAACGTGATTCCAAGAGAATCTGCCAGAGAAGAGGAAGTGACAGAGAAGCCCCTCTTGGTCCTGGGACAATAAAAGCATCCCAGGGCAGCAGATATCCCTGCAAGCACCTCTGAGATTTTTTAAAAATCTATCCCCTGTTGCTGTGCAGGGGAAGAGTTGCTCTATGGGAATAAATCACACATGTGCTCCATTTTCTTCATTATGGAAAAAGCCCATTCTTTATTCACATAACTCCTTTTTATACAGCTTTACAGACTTCATGTGTGACTCCAGTTGGTCAGTAGCTTTCTTGCCAATTACTTCATTGTTAATAACAAGTTGTTACCCTCTATTGATTGTGTTTACCTGCAGGAAAGGTTGTTTGTGAGAGATAGTTTTCATTTTTCTATCTAATCGTGTAAAAACAGTTTATACAGGTGTTAGTTGTTTTTCACCCAGGAAGAGATTGTTATGTTAATGAAGTGCTCACACCAGGATTGCTTTCACATGGGAACTTGCAAAGGGCTGGCCTGACAAGGCCAGCCACTGATTTTAGGAGAGCAGGCTTGACTTTAAGAGGCCTTTCCTTATAATTTTTCTACCTTATTGCAACATTGCTGTTCTGCAGTAAGTGCTAAATCCCCTTTCCCTGGTGTATTTATCACAGGACATCTTTGACTTTGGCCTGTTCTGGTACGTTGAGATGAAAGTTGTGTCTTGGTGTTCTTTTCCATTGGTAACCTTAGTTTGTTTGCCCTGGTCGTGAGAAACACACATAAAGAAACTGCAGCTTTCCTGGAGCAGGCTTGAGGCAGAGGTGTAATACAGTAACAGTTAAAATAGCTCAAACAGGGTTTGTTAAACTTGCTAGTTAAAATTTTTGCAAGGCCTCTGGTAAAGCAAAAGCTTTTTGGAGTCATTCAACCTTATTAGTTCTGCAACTGTTTATGTACCTCCATGTACTTAAAACACAAACTGTTTAAAAATAACAGCATTGGGAGGATGGCCCAGTTTTTTGAAGAATAACAAGTCATTTCCAATTCCTCTGAACCCTTCTCCTCTTTCCCTGAGTGTGCAGCATTTCCTTAGTTTAGAAGCTTTTTGATCATTTCAGAAATTAACATTGCAGCGAGTTCTGAAGGGATGTGCTCATCAAGGAAACCAATTCAGATAACAAAAAGGCACAATTGTTCGTTGTCTCTCTTGTTATGGGAAAAAAAAAAGACCCTGCAGGTTGATCAGAGTCCTCTGTAGCTGCTGGCTCCCAGACACTGCCTTCAGTCCCCTTTCCTGATGGAAAAACTTCACTTCCAGCTGGCCAGATTACCTGTAGGTGACAGTCTGAGGAAAGGGGGAGTCAGAGAGGGAATGAATGTGCATGATCTGGAGGGTTTTTCCCTGCCAGATGGTTAGATAAATAAGGAAGTGAAAGGAGTCATGCAGTCTAATAGGTTGGGAGATCTTGGGCTTGGCATGGTTGAGTTATCTCTACTGCTCTTACCTTGTTTCTCCATCTGTAAAGCAGACCAGCAGTAATCCTTTTAGAATTTCCCTTTTGCTTTTTGGTGGTGGTACTCCTCTTTGGATTTCCCTTTTCTTGTCCTCATGCCCACACAAGTTTGGGATCAAAGGCTGTCCCTCCCTTTGGGGTTCCTGTGGTGGCTGAAGCCTTAGGTTGCCCTGTAACCAGAAACAGCCTCAAGGTTGAGTGGTTGAGTTTTTCCCAGGTCTGAATATGAAGCCACAAGACAAAAGGCATACTAGCAAGGGATATATTTGTGCAGGTACTTATGCACACACCCCAGTGGTACAGGGAGTGAAGCTGTTGCCAGTACGGCCTCTTCACTTGTCTTACACCCAAGTGCACACAGCAGCCTTAGTGACTGCTGATGTGGAAATGTTCTTTCAAACCAGGCATTCATAATTAAACTGAGATCAAATACTCAGCCTTCACTCTGGTGCTAATGATGCGCAATATCTTCCTTTTCTTGTATTATTTTTTCATGTTTGTCTGTGTGTGTGTGTGTATTTTTGCAGCAAGTTGGAAATTATATTTTTAGTCAAGAGGACTAATTAATAATTCATTCATGAATAATGATGAAAGTAGCTGATTAAAATGTATGTATAGCTTCAAAAGGAATAATCTTCAGAAGTTATAAGTGTTTATAAAGTCCATCTCACCCCCAATCTTCTCTTCCCAGCCTCTGTGCAACAGCTGTTGCTATTCCCATTCACAGGCATCAGGTAGTAATTATACTAGGGAATGTGATCCAGAGTAATAAAGTTGCAGTTACAAGAGGTGGAATATGAGGGAAATCAGTTGCAAACCTGATCTCTGATTTGTCTCCTACTCTGTGAAGAGAGCTTACTATCCCCTAATATTAAGCTCAGAAGTACACACTAAAGCAGCACAGAATCTGAAAAATAGAAAAGCTAAAACCTGAGGCATCACCCCATTCAGCCAAACGTCTCCATTAGGATTTGCTCCTGCAGGAAGGTCCCTGCTGGCATCACTTGTTGTTCAGGGGCACAGTATTGGATGGTGTTCTACCTACTAGTTCTCAGTGTCTGTATTTCCTTTGCTCTTTCTTTGGAAGGCAAAGAAACAAACCCCTGAAAACATAGCACAAGGAGAAAAACTAAGAAGAGAGATCAAAGTCTTTAATGAACGTAGTGTGTGTAAAACCACCTGCAGGGGCAGATTTGTCATGGTACATTTTTGCAAAAATCATTAACTTGTCATGGCAAAATGGAAAAACTAATAAAACAGCAGTAAAAACAAGTTAAATTCTGAGCCTGGAGAATCAGCTTGTCTAAAAAAAAATGGCACTTTTTTAGGGGTCAGCTCTTGCTTTCTCTAATCCTGTGTGACCATGGCCCTTTCCCTTTTAGCCTAGCCCTTTTCCAGACCTCAACATTTCTGTAGTGTTTTGTATTTGACATGTTGAAGAACACTCATTATTACCCCTTCCCCTCTAGATGATCCTTTTTTTTTTTTTATTCCATCCTGGTGGTTGTACACAAAATTATAGGTTATTCCACTGTCCTAGTCCTTTTAGCTACTCTCAGCTTATATCCTCAGCTCAAAAGTACTTGAAAAAGTTCCAACAAGTTTTTAGGCAGAAGAGCACTTACTGAGGCCTCTCCCGTTGTATCACGTCTCTGTGAGCTGCAAGTTCTTATTTTTTGTTAGCGTGGATAAGGTTTTTACTCCTTGCGAAACAAAGTCACATTACATGCACAGTTGGCAGTGTTCAACTCCTAATAACTCATCTGTGTTTGCATTCTGAACTAAATGACCTGAAAAATTGTGGGTTAAAATGGAAAGGAGGAGAGGGTAGGCACATTAGAAAGAAGACAGGTTCAGGAATGCATCCAAAACTGAGAAATCTTAATTTTCCAGACCATCTAAAATGGGGAAGCCATTGAAATTGTAGGACTAGATGTTCATCTGGTGTAAATATATATGGTTCACTGGTTATAAGGGAGCTATGTAAATATCTATCTGCTAAGGATGCAGGCCACAGTTTTAAGGCATTTAGAAACCAAATGAAATGTAAGAGAGCTCTTTATTTCTAGAAGCTGTGCCAGGTTCACCCCAGATGAGCAGGAGCAGGATGTCAGTGCTGGTGCCTCACACCTTTACTGTCCCTGATGCCTTGAGAAGGCTGACCCAGAACAGAGACTAGACAGAGTTAAAGAATAAAGCAGGGATTTATTAAAAGGCCTCCATGGATCCACCTTAGGCAGCACAAGAGCCCAGCCAGGGCTACACCCAAGATGAACCAAAATGGTCACAAAATGGATGGCCAGTGATGAGGTCTCTCACTTTTATAACTTTTGGTCCATTTGCATATTGGAGTTAATTGTCCAGTTTCAGCTTTAGGTTATGAAGTCCCATCCTTCTTGTTTTTCTCTCTTCAATACACCATAGTTTATGCTCTTGGGTCTGAGATTTGGATCAGTTGTCCTTGGTCCCCAGCCAGAGAAGGGATTGTTTTGTCTCCCTACTCTGTGAAAAGAGCTCACCATCCCCTAATATGAAGCTCAGACCCACACACTAAAGCAGCACAGAATCTGAAAAATAGAAAAGCTAAAACCTGAGGCATCACCCCCTTCAGCCAAACCCCTCCATTAGGATTTGCTCCTGCAGGAAGGTCCCTGATAGCATCATTTGTGTTCAAGCTGCTGCCACAAACAGCACCTTGTGTGGCTTGGACAAGTCACCGTGGAGGCAGCAGTGAAAACTTCTACTCCTCAGCTTGGACTGTCTCATACGCTCCATCCTGCCTGGGATTCATTTCTTCCTGGAGCTCATTAAAAAACATGTGGGAAAGTGGCAGTGAGTGGCACTACAGGCATTTAGCTGGAGTAGTGAAGCATTGCAAGTTAGAGTTGCTCTTGTTTATTAATTGGCTTTTTTTTTTCCTTTTTGAAATATAAAAATTTCTGTTGGCGAGAGAGCAGCAAGCAGGTAGTGTGATATAATGACAGAGCTGGTAACGAGCTCAGGAGCCCACAGACATTAACACTCACAAAATCACAAAATCTCTGGCCCTCTCCAGAAACAAAGTGTTCTTTGGGTTTGGTTTTGGGTTTTTTTTTGCTTTTTTTTTTTTGCTAATTTGTGCCCCCAGGGGTGAATCTCCCAAATGTACTCTTGCAGTGTTAGTTCCATGTCCATTTCATTGAAATTCCATTGTGTAACTTCCTGGCTGTCCTGCTAACACAGAGACGGGGTGGACTCTTCTTCAGGATGAGGAATCTTGCAGGGACCTGAGCTACCAGGGACCAAAAAGCTGCTATAGGACATGGGTGGTGATACTCACATTCATGCATAGATTTTGTAATGCCAAGGTGATGTTACTGTGGAAGATGTCCTTTAGCACTGTGGGTGGGAATGAATTTGGCTATTTTGATTCTGTACCCCAAAGTTCCAAAACAGACTGTTATATGATGAAAGCAGCACTTTACTAAAAGCTGTGGACTAATGTTTGACATCTGTGGTAGCCACTGTTTTTCTATTGCTGGCTTGACCATTTTTTATTTTCCTCTTTGATTATCAGGCCTGGCTTTGATCCTCAGGAGCCTCTTGCCCATCTCCTACTCCTCAAACTAGCTAATCTTAGCCTCTGCCAGTTTTTCAGTAAAGATAGCGCTGCTTCATTTTCCAGCTCTGCTCTCTCTTGGCTTTAGCACCTCTTGCCCTTTAGGCACATTTATTTTCATCTCTTCTTGATCTCTCTGATGGAACAGTCTTGGTTGTTGCAATAGTCCAGAGGTCAGAGGTGGTTTTGATCTGTCAGTCCAACATCTTTCTTGGTTCAAATCATAACTTGCAATATATTGCAGTTACTCTTTCTGTGAGAAATAAAGCTTTTGGGGGTGTACCGAAAGAAGGCCTGCCCTTATGGTTTAGAGTGTTTAAAACAAAACTGAAGCATTCTTTGTATCAAATCGGTTCTTGTGCTTCTCCTGCAATCACACTGCCAGAGTTTTCTTTTATTACTTTGAAGCAATTTTTCTCCTTTCTTAACTTCTCCACCTTTTTAATTTTCAAAGCTTTGCTTATGTCCAAGCTTCTGCTCAAACCTCCTTCTAATTGGTGATGATCCATAGGTGGTCATAATCTGGAAAATGCTCTTATTGCTTTGCATCCTTTTAATTATTAATATTTCAGTTGTTAATATTCAATAATATTGTATTATGCAAAGCTTATGTCATCCTTTTAGCAGGGTCCAAAGCACCAGAGTTTTCTTCTGAGAAGATCAAAATTTGTGGTATTTACTGTCAATAAACTTGTAAAATAAAATTGTATCAGCAAGGGGGCAGAAAAGCAGAAAATTGCAGATATGTGAAGAGCTTACAGAATAAAGAATTAGTTAATTATTTTTCTAAGATGGGTAGGACAGTGTAAAATCCACAGTTAACAGTAATTGGGGTGGCTCATTCTGTGTTTGTTTCTTAACACTTAAAAAGAATAATATTTTTTTAAATTGAAAGCAGGACACAAATAAACTGGTTCCATTGGTTTCATGTGGAAGATAGAAAACAAAAAATAATGAGCTCAGCTGTTTTCTCCTGCTTAATTCCTGCACTCAAGATTTAATGGACGTGATAGAAAAAGTTCTTCACAGAGAGGGTGACGGGGCATTGGAACTGGCTGCCAGGGAGGTGGTGGAGTCACTGTCCCTGGAGGTGTTTAAGGACAGCCTGGACGTGGCACTCAGTGCCATGGTCAGGTTGACAGGCTGGTATTGGGGCATAGGCTGGACTCGATGACCTCAAAGGTCTTTTCCAACCCAGCTGATTGTTTGATTCTGTGATTCAGGCCTCACTGGGGCTCTCTGAATCAGAACATTGCCTGGTCACTCTAAAACAATCAGCATCCAGCCCAGGAGGTAATTTGGGTAGTGAGGAGAAAAGCACGATACTCATCAAGTGACAAAGATGCTGGGAAAAGAGAGTCACGATGCTTTTGGCCACAGCAATAAATCCCCCAGCTCTGGATCCTTATTATCTGCAAAGGCTGCTGGTGACAGGCTTGTGATGCCCACCACCAGTTGGCCTGTGGCTCCACATTAGCTGCAATAGGAATCCTAATTGTTTTTTGACAAATCCTTAGGAAGGCTGCCAGAAGTCTTCTGGCATGCACTAACAACTGGTTTATGGTTCTGCACAAGTGTCCAAACTCCTGATAGAGGTTAAATGTACTGCATTAGCAATTGTATTCTATTTGACTATGTCATAGGAAGAGAGATGTGATGATTTAGCGATTTGCTTGGGAGCAGTTTGAAAATATTGCAAACTTGACAGATGGCAAAAAGATAGCTTAGCAATGTTGCATTATTCCTATAGTGTTTTAGTTTCTAACACCTGGGCTCGTTCCATGTTAAAACAAAAGCACTAGACCAGCACTTGGCACAGCTCTTTGTTGCAGATTATCAAAGACACAGTTTCTCACCTGGGAAGGCCTTACCTTCATTTCCGTACTAGAAATCACAACGTTGTCTTTCTGTAACAAACCAGGAGTGCAAGCAGGACATTCAGCTCCACTGAGTTCAAAGTGCCAGAGGAACCCAAGTGCTGCTTGGTTTCTTTGTACTCCACACAGGAGCTGAAATGAAAATGTGGGTGGTGGCACACAAAGCCAGTTTGTCTCATAGCCCCTGTTCAGAACAGGCCTTCCTGCACCTTTTGATGTGCAAGGCTTTGAAGAAGTGCTAGGGGAACAGGCAGTCACAAAACCACATGCTTTCACGCAGGATCCCACCACAGAAGAGTACTAAATATGCAAGTGTCATTACAAACAGCCTTAAGGTAAAGAAATAAGGAATGGTGAGATCCCAAACCGGCCCCAGTACAACCAGGACAGAAGAGCGGCTGTGGCACTGGTCTCAGCAGGCTGGCTGGTGGTCCTGCTCCAAGTAAGACATATTTCAGGGTAACATAGTCCTTTGGATATCCAGAGAGTCAGCTGCCATGGGCTCACTCTTGGTCTTTTCTGCCCACGTGGCTCAGCCTGGTGTCCAAAGCAAGGAGGGGAAGAGGCAGGTTTAAAACTATCCCCACACTGTTTTGTTCAAGGCTTTCTCTCTTTCTGGGACCCATTACCTTCCTGTCCAGTGCAGCTGTGAACATCACAGGCAGAACAGGGGCCTGAGAGAGCATGGTCCAGCCCCCACAACCACCTGTGAGCCTTCAAACTCTTCATTCTTGCGTGTAGAACTGGACAAAACTCTTGGCAGATTCCCATTTTTAAAGCTACCAATTTCCATAAGCTGTGTCACCACACCTGCTATGTCACCCTGGGAGATGTGTCATTCATCTTTTTCTTAGTATTTGCACTGTCTTGTTTTTGCCAAAAGAAACACTTTCTTTTCTCCTACCTGCAGAGTTTTTTATATTCTTTGCCTCCCTTTTAAAATTTTTTTCTCTTTCCATCATATGAGGCAATGTTTGTAGTCTTTTCATTCTAAAAAATAAGTCCAAAAAATGAAAAAAAAAAACCAACCATGTTTTGAGACAATTTGTGTTATTCTTCAGGGCAAGCATATTTTCTCCATTACGGAAGAGAATGACTTTCACACCGTGACTTGCAAGTTTCTGTGGGATGATGGAACAAGCAGTTTCAGATATGGTAAAATCATCCATGTGGAAAACCAAACTGTTAAATGTTCCAGGCAAGATAGGTTTCCAAACCCTGGCCCAGGGACCAGTAAATATCCAGTAACTCTGTGACCACCCGTTGTTTGACTGAAGGCAAAGATAATCAACCTGTTGCCTAAAAGGGCCATTGTGTCACACAGGTGTCTGATTAAGATATTCTCTATTATTTGAACTGCAGCTGCTTACCAAGGGACTGAAATAAATCAGCACTGGTGGGAATTTCTGAAGCTGCTGAGCTGGTATCTTGGAATCACATAGGAGGTGAAGCTGCTCCAGCCCCCAAGTCTAGTGAGCTGAAGCATGGTCAAGGAGCTGTGCCAGGCACTGCAGGGTGCTGGGTGAGGGTCCCCCACAGTTCCAGCAGCAATACAGCACAGCCTCTGTTCTATCTTCATCCTGCTTGCCCAAAGCTCCCAAAGAAAGGTGGCTCAGCTGAGTCTTGTGGGAAGTGGTAGAGGGAAAGGGTTTGTGGTGGCTATACCCATTGTCCTTTCAAGTGCTTGTTGGGGAGGAAGATTCAAGAGCCTGAAGGAAAAGGTGATGTGAATTCAGTGTTGTGTTGACAGTCAGAAACCCCTGTGAGCTGTGGTGGGAAGATGGAAGGGATCTGCTCTAGGGTGTGTTTGATGGGCTCTGGGGAAAATGGAGCTTTCCTGCTTTTTTGTTCTTGTGCATATGCCTTATCTTCTGAAAGGCTGTGGTGACAGGAAGTGGGAGGTGATAACTCAGAAGGTGTTTTGAGTAATGATGGGGTGTTACGTGGTTTTCAGAGAAGAATGGCTCAGTCTCATTTTCTGCCTGGTGTTTCAGTGAAGGAGTGCCGGAGGATTAATCAGACATGACTCCTCTGGAGGAGATGTGCTTACACTGCTAACTGCAGGGTGGCTGAAGTTATGTCTGCAGCCTTTGGCAGGTCTGTGTGAGTTTGCTCTGCTCATGCCCACAGCTGAGGCTGGGCTGTCTCTGCTCAGTAACACCCTGTGTCAGAATGCGTTAGCGCTGGTCTAGCACTCGCTGAAGCACGTACAGAGCTCTTGGGGGACTCGGAGCACGGATGAAGCTTGCTCATCTGTATGAGAGTAGTATCTGTTTAGAAAGGTACTTAACTAGCTCCAAGTGAGTCAGCTCAGCCACCAAGCACAGCCCAGCTGTGCAGCACAGTAAATTGCCCCACTTGGAATGCCTGTGTGTGTGTGACAGCTTGCCAACCCACAGCATCCACTAGCTGGTCCCTTCTCCTTTGGCCACCAGCCCTCAGGAGAAGTGGGGCTGTAGCAGTGTGCCTCCTGTGGACAGAGTGACGGGGCTGTCCTTTGTCCCCCTAAAAAAGGAAAGAAGCCTAGAAAATTCTTTCAGTGATCAGGTGAAAAGCAATCTCATAGGACCTTGGAAACTTCACCTCAAACTTGAGGGAACCCAATTGGGCAGAAGCCAAAAGTCCCGCCTGAACGATTAGGTAGAAAAACAAGAGAACAAAGAAACTAAGGGCTTTTGTGAAGTGTTTGTACCAGGAGCATAGCTGTGCACCTGGCACGAGTTTTCTGTTTGTTATTTTGTCTTTTATTAAACCTTTTTGTTTCCAACACTGTAGCAGAAGTCTGCCTGCTTCAATCTAGCCCCCAAAATATTAGCTGAGCTATCTTTGGGTGTATTATATTTTCCCGAGAGCTTATTAGACCTGGCTTGAGGAAGAAAATATAATATGGGACTTTCTGTGCCTGGGGACCAAGGAATCTTTGCTGGTGTTGTCTGACAGAGCAAAAGCTTTGGTCTGCACATCACTGCTCTCTGCAGATGCCTGAGATGGGCATTTGGGGGAGGGGTTCAGCTGTGTTTTGCTGGGTGTGTTTGAGGGGCTCCATGGGTCACGGATTAAGGCCTTGCATTGTGCATTCAAAGGCTGTGGCTCTGGCTGTGGTGTCCCCACAGCCACTCTGTCCCACTCCCCTTTGTGTCTCCATGCCCTTATTTCACCTGCCTTCTCCATCCTCTGTAACACCTGCCCAGGGCAGAGGCAGTCATGCATACTCTGTGTACAGGAATTCTTTATGGAACGCAGAGGAGGTGATTTTATGCTATCATTGATAATAAACAACATCACAAGATAGCAACAAATTGATTTTTTTAATCATTTCATCTTCTTCCCCTATTATTACATGGGATTATTCTGTCTGTTAACCTTTCAAGCTATGGTGCTAATTTGCTTTATTGCTTAAAACCCAATGTGAATTCCCCTCAGGCTGTTCCAGAAATTGCTTGCTTTGTTATCGAAGGATCAACAATTCACTAAAGACATCTCCTTTTTTTTTTTCCCCTCAAGCTGTTTTAAGAAGTATATAGACATGTGTACAAGGAACAACTATTGAAATAGTTTAGAAAGTACTGCCCCTCCTGTAACAAGCTGTTCATGGTGCTGTGCAACAGTTGTACCAACCCAAAATGCTCACTCATCCCTGGAATGGTGTGTTGTCCCAGGCATCCGATACAAATTTTGGCACAGAGACTTAAGATTTGTAATTTTTTCCCTTTTGCACTATAAACTGAGCAGACCAAGAAAAAGGTGAAAGGGTGCTGAAGGAGATTTCCATAGAGTACTGGGTTGGTTGGTGGATCTAGTGATAGCACATGTGAGCAGATAGACTAATGCTCACTGTAACTCCTCACAAGCTTTCATCACACAGATGAGAAGGACTAACAGCACAAGCATGAACCAAGGAATAATAAATACATTTGCAGACTGCTGGCTGGTCTGTGGAAGTGCCTGCTGCAGTCAGGAGTGCAGCAGGCACCAGTAATGATGGTGCTTTCACCTTTACAGTCCTCTTCCAAGCATGAATCTGCTGCAACTCCCCACTGGCAGCAATGCATTTCCTTTAAAATCAGGCACCCCTTTCCAGCAT
This sequence comes from Hypocryptadius cinnamomeus, assembly GCA_013400635.1. Lineage (NCBI taxonomy): Eukaryota > Metazoa > Chordata > Aves > Passeriformes > Zosteropidae > Hypocryptadius > Hypocryptadius cinnamomeus. The sequence continues at coordinate 19,895 of VYZP01049893.1, read as the reverse complement.
TGTGTAACAACAGAACAGGGAAGGACATAGGAGGAAACCTAGTCTGAGCTGTGTTGACTGTTTCTGTGCTCCCTTACTGCTCATGCTTTGTGACTTAAGCTTTTGCATTTGCTTGAGTTTAAGCTCTCAGAGTGCCCCTTTGACTGAAGCTGGGTTTTGGGTACAAGCTATTCTTCCTGTCTTTAGGTTTATGTTAGACATAGAGTTTTTCTGCCACGAAATCCTTTCCAGGGTTCACTGAAGACATGTTGTAATTAGCTCATTTGTTTGACATGATTCTTTGAAACGACCTTCCATGAGAGCAGCAGTGTGCAATTGTCACCTGCTCAGGTCTGCTTTGGTTGTGTTGCTCTTCTCTCTGTTCTCACTCGTCATTATGATTTAATTGGAATTCAGCAACGACCCTGACGGAAATGAAGAGAAGGATTCAGGCAGGAGAAAGCAAGGAATGTGAAAACGAAGCATAGTATAAAGGAAGCTTTTGTAGATTGGATGCCACAGAAGGTGAAATCTAAGCAAGTTGTGTTTCCTGGGAGCATCTGATTTCATTCTTCATCTGCTTACTGAACTTAACGAGTACAACTGTTATTAAAACCAAGGCTGTTTTCCATGACCCATTTTGTCTATCTAAAGCCTCTGAGTCATGTAAACATCTCTGCCAGGGAAATGGGGCTCTTGGAGGGCAGCTTCTGAGGGCATGGAAGAATCACTTTTCCCACCTGGACTTTATGGCCAGAACAACTCATCTGACTTTACTGCTACTCTCCTGCTTCTCATTCAGTGACTTTGGCTGTCAGGGAATTAAGCTAACCCTTATCTCCCTGAAAAATTTAATAAAGATTTGAAATCACTTGTGCTATACAAGTGACCCACCAACCTAATCGAAAAGCCCTAATGAGATCTTCATGTTTCTGACAGACTACTTTACATATGGTTTTCCAAAGTCTATAACCTTCTTCAGTTAAATTCATGGGATTTTAATTTTTTAATTTAAAAAAGAAAAATCACTATTTTTGCAAGGGAATTTTTAGAAATAAGAAGTACTTTTCTGTGTCTATAAACCAGGAATAACCCTTTCCATGTGTGACAGTAGTAACCTAGAAGCTGAAAAAGCTAAAATTTTTATCATGGGCAAGGAACTTAGGCTCTGAGCTGTTGGTTTTTGCTATATGGAACCAGTTTATCAAAGAACTCTTTCTATATTTAGCAGTTTTTATATATGTCCTGTTTTACACTTATAAACATGCAAGAATAACACGTTTTTCCTGCATTTTGCTTGCACTGTTGCTGATTGCTGATACATCTGTGTTGGAAAGCAAACATTCTCCATCTTCTCCATGTATGAGTTCAGCTATGAAATCAGAAAAGTAGTTTTATTATGCTCATTGTAGAGTTATTTGCTTAGAGACCTAAGTTCTCCTTCTGATTCAGTGTCTTTGCAAACAAAAGGAAGAGAAAAACAGAAGAGAATTACGAAACAGCAGTAGTTTCTTTAACTGGAAGCAATGTACCAATTATTCCATCTGGCTACGTTGACACCTTTTTATGGTTTATTGCTCATTTGGAAATGATAGTCACAATTCCCTTGTGCAGAATGCTCTCATCCTTCTCATCAGAAGAGCTGACAAGAAAGCCCAGATCTCACAGGGCTTCAGGGCAGCTCTGGGCTGGGCTGGCTCCTATATGTCCCTTCTCTGCAGCCAGGAGAGAAATGTGTCTGGGAACAGGGTGCCACAGTGGCCCCTGCACCCCCAAAAAATTGTCAGTGCCACCAAATCAAAATTCTATGTAGATTGGGGCTGATGTTGATGTATTTCTTTCATTTAATTGAGGGAACTGAGTAATTGACAACAAATACTTTTAATTAAGGAAATAAACATCACCCAAAATTACCTTTATTTTCAAATAACTTCTTCCAGTAGATGGAAGGAAAATGCCAATACTCTCATTTCAGGTTAACAAAACACTTGGTATCATTATCTCAAAAAGAATTTTTTCAAAATTGATGTTCTGGTTGGCTTTAACTCTATTAATATGTATTTTTGGGAAAAATCTAAAATCTTCAGAAATCTCTCATCCAATATTCCCAGTTGGTGGTGTGTTGCAGTAGACAGCCCAGGAAAAGAAATGCAGTTGTCTCAGCTGGAAGAGGGTGCATTAGTGGCACGAATCCCATTCGTGCTCTGCTTGATGCTGTCCAAGCTCGTCCTGAAAACAGGAAGAGTGGGGGGAGCAAAGGGGATGTGTTACTGCCCCTTACCCCTCAGAAAGATGCATTTTCTCAAGAAGTTCTGGTTTAAACGGGCTGGCATTCCCCCAAGAAACATCCATTGCGTTTGAAAATTTCCAGGGAGCTCTGGTGCAAAACAAGGTGATTAAATTTCAGAACTCCTTTAAAACTGCAATATGGGGGGAAAGGCTCACAGAGAGGTACAGGCAGACACATGGATTTGCTTTGGAAATGGAAATCAAGAAGGAACTCACTTGACAACTACTTATTAAAGCCATAACTGCGGAATCTTCAGTTCTGAAATTAGCCTCCCTGCTCCAGTAGAAATATCTTTGCTCCCTGTCTTATTTGTCCTTCCTCATGTCTCCACAGGAGTGGTCTTGTGCAGGAATTTCTAACCAGCTATCTCCCACCATGTTTTGTGTATGTTTTGGGCAAAGAGGACTTCAGCCTAGGGATCAGATGATTTACAGAGTGGAAAAATACTGCTTTATAATAAAAGGAGGATATTGAATAAACCCCAGATTTAATACCCGACCTAACAGAACACCCTGATGAATGTAATTGCATTTTAAGCATTCTGATTGAATTTTTGATCCATATTGCATTTGTTTTGCTTGTGAATCTTTTATGGGGGGAAAAAAGTGTCTGGAGATTAAAGGATTACCAAGTTCTTAAGAAGCCAAGGCAGCTGCTAAAGCATCTGAATATTCTTGCTGAAATTTGGTGAGAAAGCTATATTAATACTTTCTCTTCTAGCAAGCCCAAATAGCCCAGGGGAAGGGGGACAAGGCAGAAGAGCTGTAAGGGACAAGTGCTTCTACAGGTGACCAAACTGCAGGGTATTAGCAAGAGCTGGAACAAAACAGTGCTGTAATTGAAATAAGAACTCATCTGAAATGATTATGGGGGAGGATGAGGCTTTTCTTTTTTTTCTCTCTAATTTTCTGATGAGGTGGAAAGAGTGAGCAGTACACTCAGTTTATAAGAGTTACTCATTTCTGTTCTCTCTTAGTGGCAGGGAGTGTGGGCAAAGTGCTGAAGCCTTTAACCCCTGGAAGTAAGGTTCCTCCTGCAGGAGACATGGAGACAACAAATGTGTTTTAAAAACGGGGTTTCAGCAGGAGATGAGGCTTCAGCAGGCACCTTCAGCACAGAGTGTAAGTGACAGGTTTACCCAGAGGATGTGATTAAAGTCTTTTAGGGTCAGGGCGTGTCTTCAGGCAGGCAAAGTGGCTTTGCTTTATATATACACACAGAGCTATGGGGAGCTGTGAAACTCTGGCTGTGCAAAACACCCCTCATTATTAGGGCCAAATGGCCACTGCATGTGCATGTAAAATGAAGCAAATACGCTACATTGATTTGGCTGCACACAGGGGCAAAGTCATCATCTCCCAAGGACAGATAAAACCCTACCAAACACTGTGAGATCCAGGGAGGACTTCCAGGCTTTACTGGGCTCTCCCAAATCTATGGTGTGTTTTAGCAAATGCTGGCTGCCTCTTGAAAGCTGTTTCTAGCTGAACAAAACCTCAGAGCAAATCTTAAGAAGCCTGATCAGGGCACACAATAAGCAAAAGGCAAACTCAGCAGTGCTGATGGGGAATGACTTTTGGCTGGTGGTTTTTGATCTGTGAAAGCAAGAGATCACCACGTCTGTTGCAGCTGAAATTTGTTAACAAAGTAATGTGTCATAGTTTTGTTGCTCTGAAATGATACAAGCAGAATTATTTTTAATGTTCCAAAACGGTGGGCTTCATATTTTATTGGTAGCACCACTTTAAAATATGCTTAGCATAATTTCTGTCCCAGTCAAAGCTTCACAAAACATTGAAAGTGAGGACAGAACTAAGGAGCTGAACAACAAAAGGAGCATTGGAAAAAAATGCCTAGGGAAAGAACTTATTAATTTCTTCTGTCTAGTGCTTTTGATTATACACACAATGTAGGGCTGGGGGGAGGCTTTTTCTCCAAGTGTGGAGTAGGTGGGTGAGGTTTGCAGACATTTCTAAATGCCAGACTTTCCAAATCAATTTGAGGCGGGTAAATCCCCTGAGAACATTGTAAAGTCCCAAGTGGTTTTGTTCAGGACAAAGAAACCCCTTAGGCATGAGGACAGGGGTAAAAATCTGCCTCAGACCTAGAGAGCAGTGAAACATTTCAAGAGCAAAACTGATGCCTTGGTGAACCTCTGGCTTGATTTAAAACCAACCTGAAGTAAAGCATTTTGAGTCTTTTGCACAGTTCACATTGGGCAAAACCTGTGACCAGAGTTGCAGCTTCATGTCTGTTCCACCATTTTTTTTTTTCCTTAAAAATCCCGTGAGGTCTTTAGGGTTGAAGTTTGGGCTGCACAGGGTATAGTGGAGATATCTGAAGTAGTCATTCCATATACATTGCCTTTGGGCAAATTTTATACTCCCAGGCATGTTATTTAGGCTTGTTTGTCATTTTCTGGCAGCAGAAAGATAGACATGCCCTGAAAAAAAGAACAGCCTGCTTTGGTTGTAACTGGAATCTGAAATTCTCAAATCATGTGGCACTCTTGGTTTTGGTTAACTGTCCAAGCTAAGTGCAGGAATTTAAAATGTCTTTCTGTGTGTGCTGGGAATGTGTTTCAGGTGTGGTTATGCCTACCCAGATCACTTGGGTTTGATAAAGTGCACTGGCACTTGGATTTTATTATTTTATCTATATACAGCTGAGACTGCTGGGTGCCTTCAAAACTCCTCACAGCAAACCCTGCACCAAATGGCAGGAGTGAAAAGGCCTGGCTGTTGTGTCAGTCTCACCCACAGCTGTGATGGCCTAAGAGCTGCCACTTTCTAATCCCATTTCTGCCATCTCAACCCTCTTGGTTCCTATTGAATGTGCAGGAGGATCCAGTTCCAGCAGTACCCTGGGTGCATTTATGGTCATATTTTTTGAGGTTGTTGATGGATGGAAGCAATCAGCTCTGAAATTTTTGGCTGTCACATGTAAAGGACAACGACTGAGTGGGAAAAATGATATTCCATCCATTCCTGGGTCAGTGGGAACACCTGGACAAACCCTTCTAGCCTCCTGCATGAGTCTTTCCTATGGCCAAATGGTGCAAAGGTTTTAAAAGAAGAAAAAAAAAGTTATAGAAAAAAGTGATTGTTTCTTTAATTACTTTTTTCTTCCCTATTATACATCCTTCCAGCAGAGGGGTGAAGCTGTCTTGTTTTTACTGACCAGTCTGCAAAGATAAGGCAGTGTGAAGTCAAAGCTCTACAAGTCATTGGGAATGCAATTGAGAATAGCCACAGTCCTCTGCTGGCTCTAATAATTCCTAGTTGCATTTGCTTGTGTCTGTCATTGCTTTGCTTATGATTATAATGCTTATGGAAATGGAGCTTAGCATCTTTCTTTTTTTTTTTTGGTTGGAAGAAAAAGATCCTTAAGCCCCATGTATTGAATTGAACTCATGTAATTCATAGGAGCTAAAGGATGAAATAATACAGGATCATAGTTATTTTTGCCCAGAAAAAAAAATTACATTA
>VYZP01049893.1:0-14112 GCA_013400635.1 Hypocryptadius cinnamomeus | reverse complement strand
ATCCTGCCATCCCTTCACTGCTAGCAGGAGTCACAAAAGGAAATCTCCTGGGTCCTTTGGCAGTAATTCTGTAGCGACCTTTTTGTGCTTCCCTGACCTCTGCTCTGCTGTGATGGGAAGGAAAGGGCAGGAGTGGGAGATGACTGAGGGTGCTGCCCCACACTGGGCAGTCAGAATGAGTGAACCCAGCTGTCCCTGTCATGCTCAAAGACAGCTTAGAGATCCCCCTCCTAAGGGCTGGAGCTGCTCCTTGACTTCACTCTGCAGCAGTGCCATGGAGGAAACAAAACCAGCCCATGGCCTAATTCTGATGGGTCAGACATGTTTGCTTTTGAAATGACCAATTCCTCCAGCATCAGTCTGCTGGTCAGAAACAATTTACAACATCTAGTGATCAAATTAACTGTTTTGCCATTCAAAATAATGCTGCTGATCCTACTGTAGATATTAGTGCTGTGTGAAATAATCATTATTAGGTTCAGAATGCACAGTGGGCACTGTGGCATCTTATTAAAAGCCAAGATTTGCCCAGGCTAATGTTCTAATGTTAAACTTTTCCTAAATGTAATTAGATGTTTGTGTTAAACCAAGAAGTAAACCTGATGTATAATTTGGGGTCACAGATCATTGAAGTCAGTGAATGCACTTTATTAATTTCACATGGAAACTTAGAGGTCAGGCAAACAGCATGGGAAGGGTGCCCAAATAATTCAGTTTTAAAAAACTGTGATATACATTCAAGTCCAAGTTTCCTGTAAGAGAAGTGTGGAGTGGGGTCTCAAAATGCTTGTGAAAGCTCTCCCCCTTCCTTGTTGCCTGGACCCTGTGATTTTACAGAAGTATAAAATGGGGGGCTGGTCAGTGAAGCAGGCAGCAGTTTTGGAGCTCAAGTGATGATGCTCAGCTTTTGGATTAAAAGAAAGAGAAGGCTTTTTGGTACAGAAGGAACAGAACAACATATATCTCAAAGGCTCAAAAACCAGGCAAGAAACAGAACCTATCTTCAATGAAAAGACAAAAAAGAACAAAGCCAAACCCTTCAATTTTTTGAACCACTCATGGGAGTCTGGGGGCCTCTTACACTGAAGAGTTAAGCCTGGCCTTGCTAACCCTGTTAATGGATGTTGTTGCTCCCTGAGCTTATCTTGTTCAGCAGGAAGGGAGGAAGTGAAGCAGGCCAGAGGAGCAGTTCTGTAGGAAAAGGGACGGAAGCCACAGCCTCTCTAGGAAGGGAGGAGGCAGCAGTGCCTATCAGTTCTCTGCAGATTTGATGCCTACCCTCAAACGTAGTCTGAATTTCTCAAAATGTCAGCTTTGCAAAATAACTTTCCTACTCCTCAGCTGTGGCAGGCAGTGCAGTATTTGTCTCTTTTATGTCTTTTTGTGTCACCAGTTATAATACAGTTAGGGTGAAAAGAAGGAAAAGCATTTAATTACTGGGAAATAATGAATGTCCAGGAATCAGAATGTTTTGAGAGTCCCAGTCACTGTTTACAGGAAAATGGTTCTCTTTTAAAGCTTGTGCTGTTTCACATAGATACGATTAATCAGACATCTTATGTTCAGGTTCCTTCTGCCTTAATGCAAAATGGGCTTTTAAGAGCTCCACAAGTAGTACATTTTAGTCCTAAATGTAATTCAGTTTGCAGGAAAGATAAAACCCTGCTACAGGGAGAGGAGTTCTTGGAGCTGAGCCCACATTTTTTGAGGATAGAGCCTTGATCCCCTAAAAGGGTTCATTGCAAACTATTGAAAAGCAAATAATTGTGGGTAAAAAATTCTGTATGATTTGATTTAATTACTCTCCCTCAGTCTTATTGTGATATTGTCTGATACTGTTGGTTGTGGCCCCACTTATCCTGAGGTTGCTTGTTTTAAGGCATGATTGCCAAAGTGTGATTTTCCAGTTGTTAGACCTGGAATATCAGCTGTTCATCATTCAGGATAGCAGGTTGTAGGATATTTCCTGTCTTCTTTGAGCTTATAAATAACAGTTATTCTCTTTGGAAACATTCAGCAAACCTCTGCTGTCACGAAACAGAAAATGTGTCTTTTCAAACAGCTTAACACAATGACCTACTTTGGGCTTCTGTTTTCATAAGGTACTTTAATTTTTGGACGTCAGAGTTGACATTCCTCAAAGTAGTTTGTGTTTCCAAGAGCAGTGGCTATTTTTCCCACTAGAAATAAGACCCTCTTCTCAGTATGTCAACTTACCCCCTTCTGGTACTATTTACTGCTCATGAAAAATCTTGGCCCAGTGACATAAATAAGAATTCTTCTGAAACCTTGGCTCTAATAAAGGTCCCCTTCCTCCTCCTGCTGCAGCTCTATGTCTGTTCAGCATGGTCAGGGCAGGAGATTATTCCCTCTCTCTATGCACAAATGATTTTTATCACCTTCCTCCTCCATCCTCTTCTCCTTAGACCAAGCAGCCCTATTTCTACCTACCCTTATTTTTTACCTCTGATTTTTTTCTCTTTGGGTTTTTTCTCTGTTTTGAAGTGCAGTGCTGAAACTCAGCTGCCGACTTGCCACGGCTGAGCAGTGTGAAAGGATTATCTCAGCCACTGCAGCCTCAGTGCCTCTCTGCACACTGCACAAGGGTATTCACCTCTTCTTGTGACAAGGTGTCACAGCTCGTGATGATATCTTAAGGCTGAGGATCAAAATGCTTTCCTGAAGAACCCTCTCTTTCTCCTCTTTCTCATTCAGTGTTTGTACAGTGGATTATTTCTGTTTAAGGATAGTCCTTGGCACTTGTTCCTGTGAATTTTGTTCTTTTCAGACCATTTTTTGGATATGTCAGGACCACTGGAATTCTAATTTTATTCCATATATATTTGAGGTGGTTTTACACCTTCACATTGTCTGATAATATGTGAGCATATGTTCTTGTCTGTCCCTCAAGCAGTGGTTGTAGAGAACCTGAGTAAGGCTCCTTTGTGGGGCTCCATTTTGACCTCAAGACATCAGAAGCTGTTCCCTGCACACAGCTACTCAACCAGCTGCCCCCCACCCCCAAAGTTTTCCCAAGACTGTCTTTCCATAGCTTGCTTGTAAGAATATTAGGCAGGACAACCTGACGTTCCATCTCGAGTAGAAGAATGTGTATTTGCTAAAAAGATGTTGGGGTTTTTTGAAGTGTTGGCCTTCTGCAGTGCACCAGGGCTCCTGATGTGAGCACCTCTGTGATGTTCTGTGCTCTCCTGCTGGGCTGGCTGGTGGGAGGCAGCAGTCCAGGCCCAGCAGCTCTTCCCACAGGCACCTGCAGAGAATAGAAATGCTTTAATCAGGGCTGGAGAAGGGAGTGTGTCGTGGATTCTGGAGTGGTGCTTCTGATCTCCCACAGAGCAGCCGTTCTAACTGAGGTGGCAAGTGGGGCTGGACAGACCTGCTGCTCCTCAAGAGGAGCTCGTGTTTGGGTCTGTGTGAAAAGCAGAGCTGCTGGTGTGGGGAGGGACACATGGGGCTGGACACCAGGCTTCTCCAAAGGGATTCTGCTGAGAGCCTTGCGGTACCTCTGCAAGCATAGATCCAGGCTGCAGCACTCGGGGCAACATAAACGCACCTCATGTTTTTTTCACGTGGTGGCTTCTTGTCCAGAGTAAATATTTGTGTCTTACAGAAGGTTAAGGAACACAAAATGAAAGACTGGCAAACCTCACAAGGCCGTAGTGTCTGTCAGAAAATAAAGATGCTGGCTCTGCATTCTAAGTCACACTTCAGGCTGTGTGAGCACAAGGAAGCATCAGGCTACTGCACTTATTCCTAGTAGGAAAAAATGGGCTGTTTTGGTGTGGATGGTTGTTTTGGTTTGAAAAGACAGGTGTCTGCTAAGGAAGGCAGGAGCCTCCCCTGAAATGGAAAATGTAAACGCCCTCCCTCCGAATTATTATAATTTTGAAATTAAGGGGCTCTCAGGCAAAGATATGGGAGTAGGAGTAACAGTTCTTTACTAGGAAAACTAAAATAATAATGCAGTAATACAAAAAAACCACTGAGAGAGTCAGAATAGGAGCTGAGCCCCTGTGGGTCAGGGTGTTGCCAGCAGCCCCATTCCATGGTGGCTCAGCCCTCCTGCAGTGCCAGCTGTGGTTCTGCTGGAGCAGGGATCCTGGAGAAGGGTGAAATTTTCCTCTGAAGCTCCAGGGCTGGTGGAGATGGGCCTGCTCTTCCTCTGGGAATGCAGTGGAGAAGAAAGCTGCTCCTCTGGGAATGCAGTGGGAAAAGGCTGCTGTGGTGTTCCAAACATCAGATTCTATCCAGGAAGGAATGCTTGGCTCCTCCCCCTGGGCTGAGCATCTCCCAATGGGATGATGGAATTTTATCAGCCATGCAGGGACACTCAGTGGCCATGAACAGAAGAGATCTCCTGGAGTTATGAGGGATGAATCATGGAAAAGATAAAGAATAGTGCCCCAGCTGGTAATAGAATCCATACTTTTGGTTCCATCTTGCACTGCACGTAAGACAATGGTGCAATGCCAACTCCACCATCTGGGTATAACTATTAGAAGAAAACGTTTGCAGCTGAAAATATTGGATCTGTGAAATTCCTGGTTTTGCCAACTGTTTGCTTACTTTGGTGGGGAAGTTACCAGTGCTGCATTTCTTTAGAGGAACAAAGTATGGTATTTCCCCGGAGGCTCCAGGAGCCCTGCTGAGAGATCTGAAGCAGACCTCTAAATTTACACTGTCCTTTTCCAGTACACCCCAGCTGACAAACATTTCCAATGAATGGTGTGGGAACTGTGGCTCCCACAGGTCTGGGTGCTGTGTCCCTTTGCCTTGCTAACAGTGAACTGTCACCTCCTGAAGTCTTGTCCTTTGGTCACTTTTTGTGATGCATCCTGTGCTGTGGGGTCTCTACAGCCACTCTGTATTGCTGTTTGACAGAGTCTGTGCTCCTGAGTCTCTGACTCCCCAAGTTCAGTTGCACAGCCCAAAATATTGGGCTTGGAGCAGAACCCACCCCAGCATAGGCAGAGGTTAAACACAGAGTGTTGTGCTGAGCAGGTGGGAAGGAGAGGTGGGCAGTTTTTATTTGGAAGGGTCAGAATAGTTTGAGGAAAAAAACAGCCCATTCCAAAAGTAGTAGATTTTTTTCAATGCTTAATCTTGTGTATGAAAATGTTATTTGTCAACAGCAAGTTAAAGGAAACAATGTACTCAGGGGGCTGCTCAGCAAGTAAACTGGGAAGTAGTGATGGAGATCAGCCAGTAGTTAGAGTTTGCTGCCTCAAAGTGTTTCTACATGCTGCAACTGCCATCTAAAATGGTTATTTGTCTAGAACACAATTACTCTTTTTTATTACTATTATTTTCATCATTGGAGCAGTAATTTCAATGTCTGTGGCATCACGTCCCTGATTTGGGAAGCAGAGTGACCATTGCTCCTAGGCAGGTACTGGTGAAGCTTTCTTCACTGACGATGTGGACCTGTGCTGGGTGGGATGGTGCAGGAGAGCCATTCTGCAGAGGTACCTCTCATGGATCAAGGAATTATTCTGGAGCCTCCAGCATGTGCTGCCTTGCCTTCCCTGGCCTGATGTTCAAATATGATGGCCAGCCTTCACTCGAGAGGCTTCTCCCTTTCCATTTTTTCAAGTTTGTATAGCTTTTCTTTCCTCTGGTTTTCAGGAGCTTTTTAAATTTTCTGTTTGTGTTTATTCTTGGTTTACTGAAAAAGCGGCAGAGGATTTTGTGTATACAGCAGCAGAATTAAAACAATCAAAAAAACAGGATTTAATTACAGGTTGGCAAGTCAATAATGTTATTTATAACACAGGTGTTGTATGAGCAATTTCTATTTGTTAGTCTAATGCTCTTTTCCTACCTGTCTGAAAGTCATTCCTGTATTTCCAAATTCTGCTTTACTGATGGTAAGTTCAGCAGTATTTATTTGAAGGTTACAGCAATATAGGACTTCTTGTTCCTGTCTTCTTTTGCAGGCATGAAAATAATACTAATAGAAACATTCTAGATTTACACTGTTAAGGGTGTTGGTTCATTTCTTCTGTGAGAACTGGAGAAAAATAGACAAAAGCATCAATTTCAAACTCTAGCCCCTAGGATAGCTACAGAATATTGTCTTCAATTTAAGAAGAAAAATTTTCGAAATTCCCAGGGGAAGTTTCTGTATTTTTGTGACTGAATCATTGAAGTGGGAATATCAGAGTCATCATTCTTTTTTTAAAATTTTAAATAAAAGAGCTCAAAAGCTTCAGGGAAAAAACCCTGTTCAGTGTAGAAAAGAGTAGGGAATGCTATAAACATAGCAGCTCTAATTTAAACCCAATTTTATACACAGAATATTTTCTTGTGTATTTTTATTCCATTACCTCTTGCTCCAGTAAATATCGTGCATTTCTCCACATCTTGTGCAAAAGTCTTCGGAAACCAAATGTTTATGCATTTAGTAGATTGCAGCCTGCTTTGAGGTGTAAATCAGCTTTTGAGAAAGCTGTGCAACACTGAGTGTCTGTTTGGTGGAGGAAGCTAAAGGGGGACATTGCTTGTTAACTGAAAGTGCAAGAAGTGCATTATTTCTCATTTTTGGTATTGGGAAAGAACTGTGTCTGCTATTTTGTGGTAACCTTTTCTTTTTTCTTTTTTGAAAGATAGTGACTGCTTTTTCTCCTTTGATTTTTAAGATTTCATAAACCCTTTACCAAGAGGAAATACGTATTTATTTCTGAAAATATCTTGCCGTTACATTCTTCATAGGCTGTGCACACAGATGAGTAATCAACACATTAAAAAAAACCAAAACAACAAAACCTCAGTGATTTTCCCATAATGGTAGCTAGCTTTAATCAAAACTTCAAAACATTAATGTTATATTGAAAGCAATCACATTTGCCTTCCACAAGACAATGTGGGTATGAATAAACCAATTTCTTAGGGAGCTGAAGACAGCAAGATCCCTCTTGGGGCGCGGAGCCAAGGTGCATATTAGCTGTTTAGCCAATGAGCAAACTTGCAAGTTAATAAAAGCACTTAATAATTCTGTTTTGGAGGCGAAGCTCTGCTGCAGTGGTGGGAGGCCCAAGGTCTCTCGGTGCTGGAGCCCCGTCCCTCGGCAGAGCAGGCAGCAGCAAGATGAAAGATCCTCCCCAGAGCCGCCGTGACGTGCGCCTCTGGAATGGGGACAAGAACTAATTCCTGTTCTGCACACATCTCCCCATGCTTCTCAGAGAACAGGAGGTGGGTTTTCTTCACTGTTGCAGCCTGGGCAGATGGTAGGTTGCTGCAACCTTCCTGAAGTGTACCCACGAGGAGAGCACTCCACCAAGCACACAGCAAATACCTTGGGCCTCAGCTGTGACGGTTCTGGGAGATTTAATATTGCAGACTCCTCTCAGTAAGTTGAAAAGTGGGGCAAGTTCATCATTGGTGATTCCTAAAATTGCCCTGATGCAACTGATTTCTCCCTAAAGCAACTCTAAATCTTGTAAGTTGTTGACATTGGTTCTGAGTTGTATTCTAGTTGTATTCTCTTCAGCCTAATTGTTTGCTCTGTGATTCTCCATCCCAAGTATTTCCATGGTGAGACTTCTTGAAATTTTGACGTAGACACTTCCAGTCCTGCATTTTGAACTTCCATTTCTTTGTGTGTTGGTGCTGCAAAAATGGCGCCCAGCAAATACCACACTCACATGCAGCAGCTGGTTATCTGAGATTGAGGAGGCAGGAAGGGTCTTTCTGTAGGTTCCCAGTGGTAGTTTATTTCACCTACAGACTGAAAGGGTCAAGGGACAAAAACAATGAGAGGTAGAGGAGCCATGATTATGTACTGGTTCAAAGGGGCGGAGCCAACAGCAGCAACCAATCACCTGAAGGTGTGAGCAGGAAAAGGATTACAGTGACCAATAGGGAAACACAAGGGTAAGCAGACAGGGGTACAGACCAACAGGGATACAAAGAACAAAGAAACTTCTAGAACCTTGACCCTATACGGTTACCAGGCGGTTGAACAACTAAGGGCCCAACAGGGGGAATGGCACTGGGGTTGATTGACAGCATGTCACAGGAGTCCATGGGAGAGGTTAAAGTCTAGGGGGCATTCTTCCAAGGCATAGCCCCAGGAACTCCCCTAGCAGGCACACAGGCCTCCACAGTTCCCCTCCCACCATTGCACACAGGGTGAAGTGTTTTCCTTCTTCCAGCTTGCAGAGCAGCCCTTCCCCAGCCACAATGTAAAGGAGCACCTTATGATTTGAGGTTAAGATAATGTTCTTTGTTCTGCTGGCTCCAGGGAGCCTTTGACAAAGCATTTAAAATGGAAGCCTTCAAAACTTCCCCTGCTTGCCTGATGCAGCAGCTGTTATTTTTCTATCTGCTGGTTTTGGCTGACAGAGGATCTCACGTTGTCAGTGTCTGTAGCTGTGCAGCACCCTCAGGAGTCAGAGACTTGCTGCTGTGTCTGTATTGCCAGGATAGGGATAACCTGCCCAAGGGAGCAGAACATTTTGTGGCATAGCAAGAAAATTACACCTGGGTCTTCTGGGTCCCAGATCTTGCTGCAGCCACCAACAAATTCTGCTCTCAGAATTATAGCTCTCCCCTCCTGTTGTAGCATGTTGTCCAAAGTTACTGTATTACCAGATGTGTGGTAAAGTAAATTAAAAAAAAACCACAAGAGACCTTTGCCTTGCTTTGGCAGAAGTGTTGCTGTTGCCCAGGCAGGGAGCAGGAGGTGCCGCCAAGTGTCTCAGGTGACTCAGCTGTCTCAGGTAGCTCCAGATGTTGTTCGTTGAGTAAAATGGAGGTGAATTCAGTGACAGTGAGAACAAATGACTCTCTGAGTTATTAGAGGTAATAGTTATTGTGGTCAATAAACCACAGGGCTTCTGGAAGAACGGGGGTTTTAAATGGGGAAATGGGGTTCTCTTTATCAAGTAAAGATCAGAGATGGTTTGGCTTTAGCAGATGAAGACCAGGAATGCAGGAAACATGTTATTTATTTTCCTTTGAGAGATGTTCCATGATACACTTTGTGCAGTACTTTTTCAAAGTCAAGTTGGTTCAACTTGACCATTTAGAGCTATAATTAAGAACACAAACTTATGGTGCTAGTCTTACACCCAAAAAAGGCTGTTGTAAAATTTCAGCAGCTACTGAGAAAGGCAAATGATCCAGAGAGTTGCTGCTTTATAAGGAATGTCTGAAAAGACTGAGACTTCACTTTGGACAGTTGAAGGCTGTGTGGTTATCATCTGAAAAATCAGGAAGGCAATGGATGAGTTGAATTTAGAATTACTGATCACTGAATTCAACAACACTAGAGCAAAGGGCACTCAGTAAAATAAGTACAAGATTGATTTCTAAGAGATAAAACAAAGGATTTCTTTGCACAGGAGGTGGTGAACACTCACTGCCTTGTAAGTCTGGAAAGACAGGTACTGCCAGCAGGCTAGAAAGGGTTTGGCCAAGCTCAGTGAATACAGGTTCATAAATAGCTGGAAAGGGACTGGACATCCCCAAACCAACATCTGTGGATAGAGGGGGATGTTGAAGGAGAACCCAGGCCATCTCCTCTCCCTAAGGACCATCCCTTTTGCCATCTGGACTGGACTGCCAGGCCACTGGCAATGTCCCAGCCAGACATTTCTGGTACTTAATAGACACACTGGACACCTTCTACAAGTGCCCAATCCCCATTCAGTTACTGTTGCAAATACATGCACCTCTGCCCATAGCATTTGCTTTGTGAGGCATTTGTTTTACACTGGGAAGGAGAGAGAAGCTGCTGAGAATCCTGAAAGTTTTCTGCTTTTCTGAGTAAATGCTTGTCCATTCCACAATCCACCACAAAGCCTCTTGCCCATTACCCTGCTTTTGCAGTTGCCCAGGCAGGGAACAGGAGGTGCCACCAAGTGTCTCAGATGACTCCAGATGTTGTTCTTTTAGTAAAAATGGAGGTGAATTCAGTGACAGTGAGAACAAATTACTTTCTAAGTTATTAGGGCCAAAAAGGCATCATCACATTAGGAACTTTTCTTAGCTGCCCTGACAGCTATTTTATCTTGTCTCCTTAAAAACTTGAAAGCTTGCTGTGTAAAATTGTTGTGTATTATCTTTAACAAGTGGCTTGGAATTCACTCAGAGTGAACATGCCAAACTTCCTAAAGATTTTAAAGTTTCAGGCAAATATCATGAAAATAAGTATTCATCACACAGTGCTGTCATCCCTTGTCTTAAAGACATCAGGAAGCCCTTTCATGACCTTTCTTGTGAAAAGGTAATGAGGAAAATATTTCTTGGCTTTTTATGCATTTCTAATCAAAATGATAATGAGAAAAAGCAGTTCACTCTCTCATGGTATGTTTTATTTCAGTCCTCTCTGCTAGTTTTGTGCAACTGCTAATATCTTGTTATCATCATATTCTCCTGTCAAGATTTTAAGGCAGGAGGGAGCTTTCTGACAGGACAACCTTACTATTGCCTGGGGGAGCATATTTTTAGTTTCCCCAAGATAATGCACACTTTCTTTTTAGATTCTGCACATTTTGAGAAAAGATCTTAATTAGAGTTAGTTGTGAACATGATGAAAATGTAAAACCTGTTTGTTTCAGTTTTCATGCACTCCACTTTTTGCAAGACATTTTGAGTACTGTAAGCTAGCAAGAAAGAGCAGAAAATCCCTTCTCATTAAGTAATATACTAAATATTCCCTTTGCAGTAATGCTGCTGTTTTAGCAGCTATCCCTTTTTCTCACTCCCAGCTGGGAACATGCTCTTCTGTTCTTCATTATGCCCTGGAGAGTGTTTTGAGCCTAATTGGTGGAAGGACAGATCATTTCAGGGCTTGTCCTGTGGGCTTTTTTTGGGCCATGAGACTGTCTAAGTGGGACCCTGGCAAAGCTGCAAGTGAATCATGTTCAGTGGCAATATGTGCTTCTCTCAGAACTGGATTGATTTTGTAGGGGAGGCTGTTTCAGCAGAGGTTACTTTGGGGATTTCCTAACTCTCCCAGGACAGTTCTGCTGATGCACTATCTCAGCTTTTTATTTTAAAAATACGTTTTGCTTTGAATATTTTCCTTTGTAATATATATTAAATTTTTCTCAGGGCAAATCAAAGGGAAATATTTACATTTGCTGAAATGAAATGTTTCAAGTGATCTGAAAAAGGGATCTTTTTTTGCTAGAGGAATTTAAATTTTTGACTTTCAGCTTAAAAGACAATGAAGTCAGACTTCAGAATTTCCAATCTCCTGAAAACAGGACTTGCAGGCTTCACCTAACATGGTTATGAAACTATTTCCCATGTTTTCTCTCTGTAGCAGCTCTACAGCTGGATTATTTTCTCATCTGCAACAACATGTCTTCACTTACTGGTTCAGGAAACTAGGCCAGATAATACTAATGATTTAATCCCAAATCAAAATATCACTTACAAATTTATCTCTCTCCTGCAGCAATTCAGTCCTGGGCGGTGGAGATAGTTCATTGGCCAAAGCAGTCAGTGCAGAAAACAGTGCTGGGCCAGCAGAACTAGCACAGCTATTTTGGCACTCTCTGGATGCAGCAGGATTTGCCAGAAGAGCCTGTAAATACATAATAATGATAAAATCTCCCACTCCTTTGAGGCTGTGGTCCTGATACTGCACCACTGAAGTTTGTTGGGCCTTTAGCCAAAAACCAATGTCTCGTATTGTTTTTAAATAGGGTGAGCCCTGGCTAGTTACACTGCAGTAGTGATAGTAAAACTAACAAATACTTGTTTTTCTTGCTGGTGTGGCCAGCCTGGGAGTCCCTGGAAATGCCGTCTTATCTGCCTCCAGTTTTTGGTTTAGGAGAGACTTCTCTTCTAAAAGAGTTCCAAGTTTCCTACATCACTCTTTTTTTTCCTCTTCCCAGTGTTGTAATTGATTTCAGGAATTAGTCATCTCAAGGTGGCTTGTCATTGGAGTGATTTGTTAGATCTGAGCTTTCTGTGATGTCACGTTGGAAAATTTAATGAGGAATGTGCTTCTTCTGCTGTAAGAAGTGAGAACACCAACTGCACAGTGAAACCTCCCCTTCCACGGGGGTCTGCAGCACATGGTGCAGGCCTGGGACAGACCATCAGATCCAAGCCTGCACCTCCCAGTGCTTGAGCAGGATTCTGCTAAATTCCATAGGAATTCAAGAAAAGCATTTCCTTAATGCCAGGCCCTTGACTTTTACCACAACCTCCCCAGCCCACTTTCCCAGAGGAAGCTGCAGCTGGGCACAAGGCATGGCATTCTCAAGGGATGCTCATCAGCTTTTTTGACTCTCAAGAGGCCAAAACCTTGGCACTCTGCACACACCCCTTCTACCAGCTGTTACAATCCAAATTAATACAGAAGACCAAAGGAAACTAAGCCTCTGTGAATCAAATGGCTTGAACACAGAAAGGTTTGAAATACACCCAAAAACATGATGAAAACCAAATGAGGTTAGGTGTTGGTGCCAAAAATCTTGATATATTTTATTTAGCAGTAAAAGAGGTAAGAAAAAAAGAAAGAGAAAGGAAAGGAAAGGAGAAAGGAAAGGGACTGACAAGGGTTAAGTATCGACATGCAGTCCAGGACCTCATTCAGGATTTTGGGGTTTTCTTGCAGCTTTAATACAGTTTTGCTATAACAGGCAAAAGTCCTTCAGGAAGATGTTTAAGCTATAAATTATAAGATTTCAGTCTCCAACACCAGTAGCCTCAGTTCACCTCAGATTTCACCTTGTTCTTCCTGAACTTGGCAGGGACGAGTACAGCTTTCCCTCTGCTTGGTCCTTGTTAGAGCTGAAACATCCTGCAGCACTAAAATTGGGTGTTTGTGATTACTTGACAGGAGCAATCTCTCTGCTGGTTTATTTCTGACACCATGTCATCAAAGCTCTCCTGAAACAATGTGCACTCACATGGGAACAGAAGCCTGTTCCCAGTACATGGGCACACTTCTGTTCCTGATGTGCTGTGAGGTTTGTTCTGCCTTGTTATAAAGAACTACAAAGCAAGCAACCCGCTATTACAGAAATGGGGTGGCAGCAGGGAGTATTAGTAACTGCTTCCTGTTGGTAGGATTTTTCCAAGTAAGAACGAATCCAGATTTGGAAGGTCTTCAATTTTGCATGAAATACTGTGGAGGAGGGCTGGGAATGCTGCAGCAACAAAAGCCTAACTTCTTTCTTTGCTTTAATTCTGAAAGATAAAGCCCAGACATGGGGAATGAGCTGTTACTAGAAGTAACAGAATAAACGGGGCACAGAAAAATTTTGATCGGAACATTTTTCCAATGATAATGCTGCAGATTTCAGAAGTGTCAAAAATTCTTTGTCCTGATTTACTTGAATTTGCCCAGAGAAAGCAGTTGGGGAAGGGACTGTTCAGATTGTTTTGCAGGTGTCAGTGTTATGCCAGCTCCATCTTCTAGATGGCCTTTCTGTGCAAACTTGCATACACAGCCTGTTCCAGAGCAGAAAGTTTCATGTTCAGTTATGCTGAACAGTTAATGTTTGTTCTCCAGGAAAGTGCTTTCATGAACCATTAAGTTGACATTTCCTTTATGTAGCCCATTTGATTTAAAAAAAACCCCAACTCCCAAGACCCAGAAATCAAAAGCTCTGTTCCAAGCAGAGTGTGCTGAAAATAGACCATGTGTTCACACTGCCTATGTGCCCAGGTGTGGCATCAGGCAGTCCTGCAGCAGAGCCCACTTCCAGAAGGACCCCAGGGACCATCCAGCACAAAAGCAGCTTTGCTGCAAGTATCCCTAAAGGGCAGGTGGCATTTATCCTGATGGAGCCTCTTTCTCCTGAGTGGTGACCTCTCACAGAGAGGGCAAGTGCACGGGAAGGCAGAAATAACATGTCTGAAGGACAGAGCTGCAGATGTAGGGCAGGACTTGCAAATGCTGTAAGTAAGCACGGCTCCTCATGCCTTATGAAGGCTGACCTAGAGCAGAGGCCAGACAGAGCTAAAGAATAAAGCAGGGATTTATTAGGAGGCCTCAATGGATCCACCTTGGGCAGCACAAGAGCCCAGCCAGGGCTGCACCCAAGATGAACCCAAAATGGTCACAAAATGGAGAGCAGGTCACGGGATCTCTCATGTTTGTAAGTTCTGGTCCATTTGCATATTGGA